>JARQOC010000004.1:621136188-621285245 GCA_033576535.1 Allobates femoralis
AAATTGATCTATAAATGAAAGCTCCATCTTTCGGTAAACATCTGATTTAATGGGGGGAAACTGAAACTTAGCATTGGGGTCACCAATTGGTTTAGTGGAAGCTGTAGGGTTAACATCCTGCGGGGGTTTGGGATCATTGTCCACAATGAGAGTGTACGTATCATTTGTGAGCTGTGAAAGCTTCAATTTGCTCTCATATTTTGATCGTCGTGTCCCTTTAAGACTGAGCACATTAATATTTATAAACCTCTTATCATTACCAAGGGCATCTTCAAAGGTTTCCTCTCCATACCCAAAAACTGCCAATGGTGCATTGGCACGCCTGCTTTCAGTATAATGTAATATTACTCTAATAGCCCCCCCTTCAGTATTTCCTTTTCTATTCACTTTTATAAATTTCCCCCCAGTTCCAGACCTATACTCCGGGGTGCCTGGTATATTCACTGCCTTGTATTGACTTAGCTCAAGCTTCTCATCGTCCTTCAGACCGCCACATGGTGCACTGGCATTGATCATGGCATGAAGTTTCTGGGCATAAATAGACAGATATTGTAAAGCATTATATTCTCTCATGAAATATTCTGATCTTTTCAGGCCATTAATGATTGTTTCATGTGGATTTACATCAATTGTGATAAATTCGTAATTTTTTCGTCCAATCCACTTGAAACTCAAAAGAACAGATTGTGAAGATGGTGCCTTTGCCCCGACTGTTGGGTCCTACAGGAAAGAAAAAGTAAATGAGCATTAAATTATTGAGCAGAATATATGTGTGATGACCAGAGGAAATCCTTAGATTATATTAATATCTCTTTAGTCAGTAAATGTGAAGTGTATAGTTTGTAATATTTCATCACAATAAAGCTACCCTTTCACCAGTTTGACCTGTTTAGCCTCATCGTGGAATAGTGGCTGCAATTTATTAGTCCAGGGAGGTGTTATAAAGAGTCTTCTATAGGGTGTGTACTTCTTCCCCTGCATGATGTGAACTAATCGCAAGCAGTAGGTATCATGCATGTTGTTTTTTCCCTGCATTACGCCTCCTGCTTATAATTGAGCCACATCATGCAGGGGAAGACGTACACGCACCTAAAGAAGATTCTTTGGTAACAACCAGTTAGCAAGCTTTACAAGCTATATTTTACTCAGCTCTGCAGCCGTTCCATGATAGAGCCAGTGTAACATGCTCAAACTGATGAAAAGTCCTCATGAAGAAAAAAACTTCTATCATTGGAGTGATATATTAAGCAGGAAAATAAATACAGGTGGAATATTTGTGGTAGGCACAGTATGCAGGGGGGCGCTGACAGGCAATCTCTGCCACGAGGTGAGATTATCTGTAATGCTGTTATTATTATATATATATAATGTATTGATACCCAATATCTACATCACTAGTTAATGTTAGTTAATGTAAGCTACCCTAGTATATTCATTATAGTCTGAAGTATGTAGAACAAGGATTCATTGTCAATTGCAGGTGTCTGGCCTTTTGTGCATCTTTGTTCTCCAAGTCTGGGCCAAATACCTTTCTCATCAGATTGTGTCTTCTTCTTGTATTCATGCAGTCTGAGAATGACTCTCCCATTTTCCTCCTCCTTACTATTCCCAACGCTTTTTAATCTTTTATGTTGTTAACTTCTGTGCCTTCACTCTGAAGACCTTTGTATTCTACTACTGTCTAATGGTGCTGTCACACAGCACAACCTGTCCAGCGATGTCGGAAGCGATGCGCGGGTGCCCGCTCGCTCCCGACATCGCTGGCCAGCTGTCACACAGCACGGCTGCGGCCGGCGATGCCGCAGCGATGCGGGCGGTGACATCGCTCGCTGGGCTGGGCTCAGCCCAGCGAGCGATCCGCAGCAACGCTGCGGTATAGGCTGGATCGCCGCTGACATCGCTCTGGCGATGTCACACGGCGCGATCCAGCCTAATCACTGGTCGCAGGTTGTCAGGTTTACAGTTCTTCCCGTAAACCTGACAACCTGCGACTAGCGATAAAACGCGGTCGCGCTGTCACACAGCGCAACGTCGCTAGCGACATCGCTGGTACGTCACTTTACCGGCGATGTCGCTAGCGACGTCGCCTGGTGTGACAGCACCATAACTGTTTCAATCTCATATCTTAGATTATACACACAAAGGGTATACAAGTAACTGTCGAGGTAAAGATATATTTTTACCTATATTTTATAGTATTATATATATATATATCTATGTCATTTATACTTTTATATTTGTTTTTCTTTTATAACTAATATATTGGCTTATAGCATTAAATGGAACAATAAGTTTTTCTTCTGTTCAGGTATGTACTCAAGATAAATACATATATCTATTTATCTCTCTCATCTCTCTCTCTTATTCTTTCCTTCTCTCCTCCTCTTTCCCCTTTCTCTCATTCTCTTCATACCTCTCTCTTCCCTCTTGCTTCCCTTTCCCCTATCCATGAATATGCTCTAAACAAAGTGTTTTGCAGATATATGTGAGACTGCTGAAGGAACAAGATGCCATGTACCAAGTTGTCTTTGAAGTAGAGGCCTGCTGTGTTGGTACAAGGCCGTGCCTTGAGAAACTGAAGATAGCAGCATACCAGAGGCTAAGAGATGACACCTGGACTGATTGGAGGATGGACTTACGAAAGACAAAGAATTACTTATTACTAACAGATATAGATATTATATATCACCTAAGCCCACCCTGCCTTGGACATTTACATGCTTATCTTCTGGACTATAAAATGCTGTGTACCCGGAAATGTAGTTCAGTTGCTGTGTATATCTTGCCAATGCTATTAAAGCACTGAACATGATTTAAGTTTAAATCGGATAATCAGTCTGATTTTATACTTATTTGGTACCGCATGTTCATAGTCTGATTTGGAGTGACCGGTGAAGGAGTGGAAGAGTTAAATTGCCCTGTCAATTGGCACCCCAGATGGGACATAGCCAGTGATCCGTGACCCCCACGGAACCGTGACCGGATGCCCCTGGATGACGCCCATATTGGCTGACCCCTGGTCGACCTCCAAACACGGTAAGTGGAGATCGCAATCATATGTGTGTCGCCCTTACAGTGTTTCAGCCGATATTGGTTAAGTCTGGGGTGTCCTTTGGGTCTAGGGGGGTGACCGGTCGAGTGGTGAGACTAAGCGTGATCCAGAGCTATGTTCCGAACCAGCAACGCGAGATATATTGCCTTATGCACGTGCTCGCTCATGCACCACGCCTCCTCCACGGTCATCATTCATTACTCACTTGCAAATAAACCCTTTCTGTGCCTGCTGTTAGCTTGTGAATCGAGGTGTAATTTTATGGCCCGTGACTGTTGTTTAACTGCATTGTTCAAATTCCAATCTAGAGACACTGTGAGATACTGAGAAGGGTATAGATTGGGGACGGTGTAGATAGGAAAATAGGAGACATTACTATATCTGCACGTGACTAAGGTGTTTGGGCACCTATATTTTGGGAGAGGAGACTGCCTCCCGGTTGGAATATCGTGACAGGACAATCTGTAAGCACTGGTGTCTAGCCTAGGGGCAGAATATAGTAAGCGTGAAGAGCCGTGCCACGCTTGGAGTGAGCGTGAAGAGCCGTGCCACGCTTGGAGTGAGCGTGAAGAGCCGTGCCACGCTTGGAGTGAGCGTGAAGAGCCGTGCCACGCTTGGAGTGAGCGTGAAGAGCCGTGCCACGCTTGGAGTGAGCGTGAAGAGCCGTGCCACGCTTGGAGTGAGCGTGAAGAGCCGTACCACGCTTTAGGGGCACAGTGTTGATTGTCGCTGTCAGCGGACTGAGCTGCAGCAGGCCGTAGTATTCTGTGAGTCATGTTGCGTACCGTACCCCACAAATTAGATGAAGATGCTGTGGAAATGAAGGAATTGGTAAAATCACGGGGAGGCAAGCAGGCTGTTAAGAATGTAAAAAGGTTATACAAGTATGTAGGATTGCTTTGTCAAGGAGATTGCAGTTATCTATATGAAATAATCTCATCCAGAGAGAAAAAGGCAAGCTGAAAGACCAAGGGCTGCTAGATCAGGCACAAGCTTATCTACGGGTTGCATGTAGTCTGAAAAGTGAGGAA
Organism: Allobates femoralis; assembly: GCA_033576535.1. Classification (NCBI taxonomy): domain Eukaryota; kingdom Metazoa; phylum Chordata; class Amphibia; order Anura; family Aromobatidae; genus Allobates; species Allobates femoralis. The sequence goes on from JARQOC010000004.1 coordinate 621,140,272, forward strand.
TGGAGAGAAGTAGATGGAGAAAGGGGAAAAGATGATGCAGAGCCTGTGTTTGGTTATAAGCTGCTTCCTAACAATAATTTTATACAGTGTAAAATGGCCGCCATGCCATTGTTGGTAAATATGCCATCCCAGCCACCACCCTATCATGGCGGCGACACAAGGTCCCTGTATGTGTGGGTGTGTTCCTAGCTCCAGAGTGGTTAGTGTAAATTAGGGTGAGGTGTAAATAATCTTATGGAGATTATTCTGTTTCATTGAAGTCATGCCGACTGTCACTACACTCTATTCACGGTCCGTCTATCAATATATTTTACTATTCTTCCTGCCATGGAAAGTTCTTGAAGTGATAAAGAGTAAATGAAAAGTTAGATATTAAGCTACGGGGTTTCAGATAATGGCTAGAATTGTTAGTTGTATATAGCTACAAGTGTGAAACAGTTAATCAAATTTATGAACTCAGTTTGGGAGAGAAGGATTTCTTTCTTCTATTGAATTCCTTATCTAAACAGCTGTGTGGCGTAACCTTGTAGAAGCTGCCTGTGTTGGAAGGAGGGGAGGGAGAGAGCGAGAGGGGGGAGTGAGGGGTGGAATCTGCACACTGTGACATGCACACTGGAATCTTATCCATCTTTCCAAGGATTCTGAATGACAAGAATGAATTTTACATTTATGGTAGTTGAATACTAATAATAATGCCTAATATTGGATGCAATAATAATAATCAGATTTTTATTGATTTATACAGAAAAAAAAAAAAGTTTGTATGCATGTGTACTAAAAGTAGTGCCTAACTCGTGTATATATAGAGATATGAGGTTAGAAGACTGAGGGTCTTGTAGCCCCTCCTGTGGGGAAGACGGGTTAAACCTGAAGTTACTTGCGATGGTGTGTTCTGGTGCAGTCGCTGTTCTGGAGATCTGGATCTGTGATGGCAGACCTGGGAGCGGCTGGTGACCTGTAGTATATGTGCTGAGGAGTCAGTCCCTGGGGATGCCTGGTTTGCCCTGGAATTCAAATAGCTAAACCTGTGTCTAGGAATAATTTGACCAGTGTCCTAGACCAATGCTGATGCGTGTGTGTGTATTACGCCAGGTAGATTTAACTGCTTTAGGGAGCTGTGACTAGTATATATAGTATTAAATTAAGCTGTAATTAAGGCTCCCTTGTATTCATCTTACAGAGGTTTATGTAAACTGTAATATGCTGAGATGTGAGATGTAATGTCAGGAGAACAAGGATATCCTCAAATATATTCTTATAATTTAGGCCTTTAAAAAATTGAGCCAACTAGAGGGAAGATTAATGTACTGAGCGCCGAAGGGGATGTATTGACACTGTGGGGAGGTGGTATTAGACAGAAAAATCTAATTAAGTGACACAAAGACCAGAAAAAAAAAAAAAAGGGGTGGAAAGACAAGTAAGAAGAGAGGTTTACTGATGTCTGAGAATTCCTGACCCCCTCCCTGTAATTTTATTTCCCCTACTCCTGAAGCATTACAGTTAGGTCTTTTGTCAGGTTTGTTGCTTGGTTCTGTGGTGTCAGGAGAGGGGGAAGGTGACCTGATATTTCTGAGTGTATTCTTTATGGACATTTTGTAGGCACATCAAGGCCAAAGAGTTTGAAAATATGGAAGGGAGTGAACCACTCCTCCACACCTCCTTAAATTCCTTCTATCAGAGCAGTCTTTGTTTCTTACTGTGTGAGAATATTTCTTGTAGTCCGTTATCTTTCCCCATATGGGAGGGGTGAGGAGGCTTTCTAGAGAAAATGCTGACAGCAGGAATTTTGAATTAAAGGTGATGTTACACATGTCTGCTCTGATGTACAGCGCCCATATGGTGTTTTCTACCATTTATTGTCCGATAATAAAAAAAATATATTCAAAATAACTAGCAGAAAATTACAATTATAATGTTGAATAAGAATTTTCTGATCTTTGACATTAATAGATTTTTTAGTTGTTTTTCAGGTATAGGAGATATGATTTCTTACATTGGACGCAGGTAGAATCCTCGCATGAGGTAATCAGAATGTTTGGTTCTGATTTGCACTTTCTGAGCGAATGGAGCGATTTCCGGTTGAAGAATTCCTTAACAATACGGTAAGCCTACTAAATGCAGTATTGGTATATTACGGTGAGGTAGACACCATGTTATCAGTCTAGGATGGTATAATCATACTGACAATCACCACAGGTGTCCTGCCCTCTCGGAGGTAGAAGGCAAGCTACAACAAAAGGTAGGAAAGGTAGTGGCGGGTGGTTGCCCCACCCCAGCCAGGTTGTGTCTGGCGGCCTGAGTCCTTTCTATAGTCGACTGCCTTATAGGGACTGACCGAACCACTAACAGTGTTAAACTAGGAGTCGTGAGAGGGGACAGGGCAGGCCATGATGTCTTTATCAGCAAAGGTTAGACTGGTCTCTGCTTGGCCTCACTTTACGCCTCAAAATAGGTCACGGGTGAGATCAGGTGAGTACCTCCTAGTTCGCTCCTGGTACTGGTAAGCTGTGTATACTGTCCTGCATTATTCTTGCGCACAACACAACTCAGAAAGGTACGGGTTTCGAGCGGCAATCGCTCCATGGGTTTGGAAATTGCAAATAGTGAGCGGACAAGGAAACCAAGAAAACTGTATAAAAATTGTCCCAATATGTGTAAATCTCTTTCTTCTATCCAAGGTATTATAGAATGTCAAATATATACTGGTTAAAATGTTATTAAGTAGAGTAAATAAATAAATAAATGAGTAAATAATGTGGTTTTTGCCTGCTTAACTGTATACTAATCATATTATAACAAGTGAATAGCTGTATGCTTTTTGCTATGCTGTTTTGTTATTTCCCTTTGATCTGTCTTTCAGGAAAGTTGGATAACCATTGATAAGTATACTTATATTGTTTAAAGTATAATTATATTGTCTGATATTATTATTATTGTTTGACTATTATGAGTGGTCAGGTCAATCGTCAAAGGGCTGTATATCTCATGTTTTTGTTCTTATGTACTTTCTCTTTGCAAATCAATGGGTTATGATTTTTATAATGTATCTTTCGCTTATGGATAACTGTGCTTATTTGCAGATATTTAAGAAGTTCATATACTTTGTATACCCTCCATAATGATAGTAGTATATGATAAAATGTTTAAGGGAGGATGAGTCTTGTACTTTTAAGGTTATATGTTACTAATAGTGTAAAACTGATACACAATTCCCCAGGCTGTTTCTAATATGTTTGAAGTTTTTCCCCTTCAACGGATCGGACTCTGAAAACAGCCAATGAATAGCGAAATTAATTTAACTGTAGAATCTAATTGAATTTTTTGAAAGGCAGAGATACAACTGATTGTCCAGAATATGTTCCGTTAATCCACAAGGAGCCGAAGATGAGAATTCCAGAAGGAATAATTATATTGAAGGACAATTATATATGCTATATCTCCGACAACAACAGCAATATGTTAGCAGGAATCTTTAAATTGGGATTTTGTAATGAAAACAGCTCTGTAAGTATAAATTTACTCAGCCAACATATACGATATATGTATGGTATTTACTGGTTGTGTGGGGATGGTAAGCTCCGATCCAGGTTGCCCGATGCCTGGACAGGTCAATGCACTCTAATTAAATTGGCTATGCAGTTCAAAATTTTACCATGGGACCCGGAGTTTTCCAGTGAGACTACTAAGAAAAGGAGAAGCGTTGATCAACTCCATATGAATTATAAGGAAGAATGACTCTTCAAAACAGGTTGGCCCTTGATATGCTTCTAGCTGAAAAGGGCGGGGTCTGTGGAATGGTGGGGGAGGAGGAATGCTGTATATATATATATATATATCCTGCAAAATTCAGGGGAAAACGGGAAAACCATGATAGCCCTTTAGAAAATTACTAAGTTGGCAGCAGAATTAAAAGCTAATGCTGGGGTAGATACATCTTTCTTTTCCAGTTGGTTGGGTGGACTTAAAAGGTTTCTTCAACAGGCCTGTCTGATACTAGTTGCTCTAATCTTGGTTGGATCTATGGTTCTCTGTTGTGCCATTCCCCTATATAAAAAGGTCATCACCAAGGCAGCCTCATCTGGTATTTATTTTTGTCAAGAAGCTGATCCATTGACAGATGGAAGTATCAGTTTAGGGGAGATACCCAAGGGTCTTTCTCTCAGACAATTGAAGAATTTCCCCCATCATCAGATGCAGTTGAGGGAATTAAATTAGGGACAGTGCGGCAGGGAGAACTCCATGTGAGCCAGTGTAGGGGGTCTAGATGCTTTGGTGCCTTTCACAAGGAAAGAGATTTCTGAGGCGTCTGACTGAAAAAGCCCAATTCGTCTCCTTACCCATCACATGGACAGTCTCAAAGGACCCCTTATAAATAAATTTAGGGATAGATTTAGTGAAAAACTTACTTGTTAGGGGGGAAATTGTCGAGGTAAAGATATATTTTTACCTATGTTTTATAGTATATATATATATATATATATCTATGTCATTTATACTTTTATATTTGTTTTTCTTTTATAACTAATATATTGGCTTATAGCATTAAATGGAACAATAAGTTTTTCTTCTGTTCAGGTATGTACTCAAGATAAATACATATATCTATTTATCTCTCTCATCTCTCTCTCTTATTCTTTCCTTCTCTCCTCCTCTTTCCCCTTTCTCTCATTCTCTTCATACCTCTCTCTTCCCTCTTGCTTCCCTTTCCCCTATCCATGAATATGCTCTAAACAAAGTGTTTTGCAGATATATGTGAGACTGCTGAAGGAACAAGATGCCATGTACCAAGTTGTCTTTGAAGTAGAGGCCTGCTGTGTTGGTACAAGGCCGTGCCATGAGAAACTGAAGATAGCAGCATACCAGAGGCTAAGAGATGACACCTGGACTGATTGGAGGATGGACTTACGAAAGACAAAGAATTACTTATTACTAACAGATATAGACATTAGCTTAATCCCACCTAATTGTCACCTAAGCCCACCCTGCCTTGGACATTTACATGCTTATCTTCTGGACTATAAAATGCTATGTACCCGGAAATGTAGTTCAGTTGCTGTGTATATCTTGCCAATGCTATTAAAGCACTGAACATGATTTAAGTTTAAATCGGATAATCAGTCTGATTTTATACTTATTTGATACCGCATGTTCATAGTCTGATTTGGAGTGACCGGTGAAGGAGTGGAAGAGTTAAATTGCCCTGTCATAACTAACCCATGAGAACCTATCCTCCCTATGAGAATTTATGTCTCTTTCACACCTGGTGAATGCCTACTATGTGACACCATTGTCTCCGTATGATTATAAGGAATAGCTATGTGAATTCTAGGGCAGATACTCTGACTTTCATGAGGTGATGACCTCGAGTGTCTCTTATTATTCTTATATATAAAAATAAACATCAAGCTTTTTAACTGATCTCAGCCGTCTTTGGTCATCTAATTATTGATTAATATATGAATTATTCTAACATTTTGGTCCTTCGAAGCAGAGTCCAAATATCTCCTCCTGTGGTCATTGAACGGTAATAATAATAATAATAATAATACTTTATTTATATAGCGCCAACATATTCCGCAGCGCTTTACAATGTAGGGTTAGAGTACAGAAAATACAGTAAGTAATTACAATAGAGAATAAATAAAGTACAATAATTGGATACAATCAATGTGAAGAAAAAAAAAATACAATAAATAAAGCAAGAAATGAAGGTGACCCTGCTCAAAAGAGCTTACAATCTACAACGGGATAGGGGTTGCACAAGGTGCCGGGGCTTATTGCACTGGTGGTCCAGGCATCTTGAGGAAATGGGGCATAGGGCTAAGCTTACATGGATGGTCATTATACAGTCTGTGTAGACCTTTATGGTTTGGTTGAATTTGTAGAAGAGTAATGTCCAGAGGGATAGCCCCTTCACTGTCTACAGTACAATGGACTTATTAGGGAGTATGATAGGCCGCCTTAAAAAGATGCGTTTTTAAGGATCGTCTGAAGCCATGCAAGTTGTGGATAGTCCTGATTTCTTTGGGTAAAGCATTCCAGAGTTTTGGTGCAGCTCTGGAAAAGTCTTGGAGCCGGGAGTGGGAGGATCGGATTAGTGCAGATGTTAGTCGAAGGTCATTTGAGGAACGTAGAGAGTGGGTGGGGTGATAGACAGAGATGAGGGAGGAGAGGTAGGGGGGAGCTGCACTGTGAAGAGCTTTGTGGGTGAGAACAAGCAATTTGAATTTGATCCTGTAATATACGGGCAGCCAGTGCAATGACTGGCACAGAGCAGAGGCATCTGAGTAACGATTGGCCAGATGGGTGATCCTGGCTGCTGCATTAAGGATGGACTGGAGAGGAGAAAGTGAGGGGGAGGCCGCTTAATAGAGAGTTACAATAGTCAAGGCGGGAATGGATTAGGGCCACGGTGAGGGTTTTTGTTGTTTCCAGGGTGAGAAAGGGGCGGACTCTAGAGATATTCTTCAGGTGTAAGCGACAGGAGCGGACGAGAGATTGCGTGTGGGAGGAGAAGGAGAGATCGGTGTCAAACATAACACCCAGACAGCGAGCCTGCTGCCTAGGCGTTATCGTAGTGCCGCATACTGAGAGAGAGATGTCCGATTTAGGGAGGTTAGTGGATGGGGGGAGCAGAAGAAGTTCAGTTTTGGAAAGGTTTAGTTTCAAATAGAGAGTGGACATGATATTGGAAACTGCAGCTAGACAGTCATTGGTGTTCTTTACTACCGCAGGGGTAAGGTCAGGGGCTGAAGTGTATAGTTGTGTGTCATCAGCATAAAGATGGTACTGGAAGCCAAATCTGCTGATGGTCCGTCCAATTGGGGCCGTGTAGAGAGAGAAGAGGAGAGGGCCAAGGACTGAACCCTGAGGGACTCCAATAGTGAGGGGAAGAGGGGAAGAAGTGGAGCCAGCAAAAGACACACTGAAAGAGCGGTCAGAAAGATAGGAGGAGAGCCAGGAGAGAGCAGTGTCCTTTATGCCAATGGAGTGCAGCATGGAGAGTAGGAGCTGATGGTCGACAGTGTCAAAAGCTGCAGAGAGATCAAGAAGAATAAGCAGAGAGTGGTCGCCATTACGTTTTGCTGTCAGAAGGTCATTGGTCACTTTGATGAGGGCAGTTTCTGTGGAGTGAAGGGGGCGGAAACCAGACTGTAATGGATCTAGAAGAGAGTGAGCGGAGAGGTAACGGGTGAGGCGGGAATAGACCAGGCGCTCCAAGAGTTTAGAGATGAAGGGGAGATTGGAGACTGGTCTGTAGTTATTTGTGCAGGTTGGGTCGAGAGTGGTTTTCTTTAATAATGGAGTAATGATCGAGTGTTTGAAGGAGGAGGGGAAAATGCCAGAAGAGAGGGAGAGATTGAAGATTTTGGTTAGATGAGTGGTGACGACTGGAGAGAGGGACTGGAGCAGGTGTGAGGGAATGGGGTCAGTAGTGCATGTGGTGGGACGAGAGGAAGAAAGGAGCCTGGAGACTTCTTCTTCTGTGACTGGGTCAAATGTGGAGAGTGAACCGGAGAAGATGTGGGGAAGAATGGGGGTGGCAGCGCTTGGAGGCTGAGAGCTGATTTCCTGGCGGATGTTGTCTATTTTCTCCATGAAGTAGGAAGCCAGGTCATCAGCACAGAGGTCAGTGATGGGGGCCTGCACTTTCGGACTGAGGAGAGAGTGAAAGGTGTAAAAGAGTTTTTTTGGATTGTTGGATAGTGAGGAGACCAGGGTGGTGAAGTAGGTCTGTTTGGCAAGGTGAAGGGCAGAGTTGTAGGTTTTTAGCATGAATTTATAGTGGATGAAGTCTCCTGGTGAGCGAGTTTTCCTCCATAAACGTTCAGCACTCCTGGAGCATCGCTGGAGGAATCGAGTTTGTGGTGTGAGCCAGGGTTGTTTTGTTCTCTGTTTGGAGGTTCTGCGGGTGAGGGGCGCTACTTGGTCCAGGGAGCTTCTGAGAGAGTCATTGTAGTGATTTACTGCCTGATCTGGACAGGAGATTGAAGAGATTGGGGACAGAGATGAGATGAGGGAGTCTGTGAGTGCTTGAGGGTTAATGGCCTGTAGATTTCTGGATGTGTGATAGGTAGGATTGGGCTGTGTTGGCCGAGGGTTAGTGAGTGAGAAGGAAAGAATGTTGTGGTCAGAGAGTAGAGTTGAGTTATCCAAGGGGGAGGATGAGCAGAGCCGGGTAAAGACAAGGTCAAGGGTGTTACCGTTTTCGTGTGTCTTAGAGGTTGAGAGCTGTGATAGGCCAAGAGAGGTAGTTAGAGATAGGAGCTGGGATGCAGATGGGGAGATGGGGCTGTTTATGGGAATGTTAAAGTCTCCCAGAATAAGGGTTGGTAAATCTGAGGACATGAAAAGCGGGAGCCAAGCGGAGAAATGGTCGAGGAACTGGGTGGGTGATCCTGGGGGGCGGTATACCACCGCTACTTTGAGGGGGAGGGGATGGAATAGCCTGATGGTATGGACCTCAAAAGAAGGGAATGAGAGTGATGGGGCTGGAGGAATGACCTGGAAAGTACATTGTGGGGACAGGAGGAGGCCAACTCCACCGCCACGTCTGTTCCCAGGTCTAGGGGAGTGAGAGTAAGACGGTTAAAACTGAAACTGTGCACAGGGAGAGTCATAGACTCTCTACACCTAAGTCCTCCCTCTGAATTGATGTCAAAAGAGGCCAGTTTTCTCATTGACCCCAGGAGGGGTGATGGATTTGAATGAGATAGCTTGGAACTGCATGGAGGTTATCCTGTCTAATGTACGGACAGGAGCACTAGCTGACATGTGGGGAATGTTATTAAGCGGGCATTAGGTCTCTGCATTGACCATTGAAATCTTTTTACGTGACTGTCCCACGGGTTTAATGGACCTTTTAGTGGCAATACATGTAGACAGTTGCCTAATTAGACGATTTGTCTTGTGTGGTTGACCACTTGGTTTGTTAGTTTGTGTACTTGAGCTTGCTATTGGTTAGCTGGAGGCTCGTCCAAATTAACCTTTGAAGGTCCTCGAATACAGTCTGTGAGAAAGACTGTTTAATAAACCACTCCGTGTGCACGTTAAAGATATTGGGTCTAGACCAAATTAGGTTAGGGCATATATGTATTTATTACGTTTATTTGTCAAATAAGTCGTTTTGTTTGTTTGGCTGTGATAAGAGTTACTGTCTCATTACTGTTTGCTGTAATACACCTGTCTACAGTTATCATTGTTACCTGTGCCATTGGCTATTCCTCGAATACTGGTCATTTGAAGAATGTTACTTATCTCTATTTCGGGTCCGCAAATGTGAATCCAGCCTTATTCTCTGGTTTGGATATTACTACCATCGTGCATGCATATACATGTGGACAAAAAGAAGTGTGAAAGATATGAGACTCCTTGAGTGAACTGACTCAACTGCTTGACCGTATGAAAGTGGATTCCAGCTATAAAAATGGGTAACTTGCCAGGTAAAGTAATACAATGTGATTGTTTAATGTGCTACAAAGACAGACCACTAGCAGGTGATGTTAAGTACATGTATAAAGTTGATCCAGAATATGTAAAATATGTTGATAGGTGGGAGAAGAAATTTGGTTTTAAAGGAACACTCAGTGTGAGTCAGTGTGAGATGTTGGTAACAGAAATTGGTAAATGTGATGAGAAAAGCAAAAGAAGGTATGGTTTAGAAAGTGCAAACAAATGGTTACAACAAGCACAAAATTGAGAAAAGGGTAGAAAGAAACATGAAAATAAAGATTTAACAATTTCTGTGAACGCTAGTCCCCCTCCCTGTAATCTACTTTCCTCTCCTCCTTCCCCTGTAACTTTTCAGTTAAGTCCTATGTCAGGAAAACAGTTGGACACTCAAGTACATCCCTGTTGTTCGGAGTCTCCCCAAATTGATGCACCTGGAAATATGATGGAGGAGCTGAACAGCCATGGGGAAAATGTACATGAGTACAGACCATGGACATATGGAGAGGTCACTGAATCGGCCCAACAAATCCCTCACTCAAAGATAGCGGTGAAGGAATTTGAGGAAGGAGTGCGAGGATTATACACCAGCTTCAGATTGAATGGGGTTGAATTAGAACGAGTAATTAGGAAAATAATGGGTTGTGAATGGGGTACTATATGTGGGGACTTTTCAGGCTTTCAGGGGAAACCCCCAAGCCCAATACCCTTCCACAGTGCTTCCCTGACGGTAGCTTTAAATGGACTCATGGATAGAGTAAAGGACAGATATTCAGGAACAGCAGACTGGACAGAGATAAACAGAACGATCCAACAAGACGATGAGGATGCAGATAAATACTACCATAGACTAAAGGAGGTATTTGACATACACAGTGGAATTCCATGCTCCACTGACATGAGGAGTGACACCCTTTATGAACAAAAATTAAAAGATGCATATCTCAAAGGTTGTCATCCTCGTGTCAGTAAGTATATAATTCAACAGATGAGAGCAAGCAGGACAGTACAACTCACTGAGGTTCTGGAGCGCGCCAGATACGCTGAAATATGGTTTCAGAATAAAAAAGGAAACAAGAAAGCACAAATGTTACTGGCTGATGAAACGTCCAATATTAGTTGCTCAGAAAAGAGACAAGAAAAAAGGGAAATATAGAGGCAGAGATGCAGAAGGACCCGCAAACAGACAAACAGGATGGAGACCCACCTGCTGGAACTGTGGAAAAGTTATCTCCTAAACTGCCCTGACAGACAAAATTAAATAAATCCACTTCTTAGTGATTAGACAGAAATATCTACCAATAGACAGATACTAAAATAAATGTGTATTTTTGCTTGCACCCATCAAATCAATTTCCTAATTTGGACAAACCTGGCAAATGTATGGTCCAGAGGATTCTGGTGTGGGTACCTTGTGGCAAAGACCAAGATAATATTTATAAAATTTTGCCAGTGTTTGAAATTTTGTATGTGTATTTTGTGGCTGATTCTATGTGTCAATGTGTCTTTAGATGTATAACTGAATGTGACTGGTCTGTGTCAGTTGATTTCAGAGACCACAAAGTTATATTTCTGATAGTCTTTATTGACTGTTCTGAATGATACTATGGTAAAATTATATGGCTGTGTAGAGAAGTATTTGAATGTATGTTTAGGAATGATATTTTTGATTGTCAGAATAAGGGGGCCGTCACACGGAACGATATCTTGCCCGATATCGTTTAAGCGATCTCCTTTTTGATCGCTTAAGCGATATCGGGCAAGATATCGTTGCATGTAATCAAGCGATTTACGATGGTAAATCGCTTGATCGTGACATCGCTGATCTGAGGTTCGGTTCTCAGATCTAGCGATGAACGATGCAACGATCTGCATCATCGTGGTGTATAACACCACGATGATCCATCTCCCAGCGACCGCGCCTATGCTGGGAGATGGTAACTATGGTACACGTCGGGTAACTAAGCGACGCGCGGCGCCTAGTTACCCGATGTGTACCATAGTAACGAGCGAGATCGCTGGTCCACATCGCTGGTGAGTCTGTCTGTGTGACATCTCACCAGCGATGTGAGCGATATTGTAAGCGATTGCGCGTGCACGTGATCGCTTACAATATCGCTAAAGATGTCGCAGCGTGTGACGGCCCCCTTAGGGGGCCGTCACACGGAACGATATCTTGCCCGATATCGTTTAAGCGATCTCCTTTTTGATCGCTTAAGCGATATCGGGCAAGATATCGTTGCATGTAATCAAGCGATTTACGATGGTAAATCGCTTGATCGTGACATCGCTGATCTGAGGTTCGGTTCTCAGATCTAGCGATGAACGATGCAACGATCTGCATCATCGTGGTGTATAACACCACGATGATCCATCTCCCAGCGACCGCGCCTATGCTGGGAGATGGTAACTATGGTACACGTCGGGTAACTAAGCGACGCGCGGCGCCTAGTTACCCGATGTGTACCATAGTAACGAGCGAGATCGCTGGTCCACATCGCTGGTGAGTCTGTCTGTGTGACATCTCACCAGCGATGTGAGCGATATTGTAAGCGATTGCGCGTGCACGTGATCGCTTACAATATCGCTAAAGATGTCGCAGCGTGTGACGGCCCCCTTAGTGACATATATAGATCATGAGGAAAATTGTTATAATTCCAATTCTCTGTTATCACCTCTTGTTGCCTGGTCTGGCAATGCTAACAAGTTAAATGTTCTGTGTGTTGAATGGCATTAATGAAGATAATGATGATGACTGTCAGTGTGAATGCGCTGTGTAAACCTTGCAGACACACAAGATCCCCCGCTGCTGTGGAGAAGGGGGGCGAGTTAGGAGTTTCACAGTGCCTGAATCTGAGGACATTCCTGAAAATGCTTTTGCGTAACCAGAAGCTGATAACATTGATTTCACGGCAGCTGCAGGGAAGTGGAATGAACTAACATTTTCACATTTAGCATAAAGAATTCATAGGCACATATGAGTATTTATAAAAGTTTAGGAAAATTATGATTATAAGATAAATATCGCGATTTTGCTGATGTTCCTACGTGATTATGAACATAAACTAAATAAGGGTAAAATTACAATAATGGGAATCAGCTGTCAGGATATCTATAATATAATCTATCCCAGGAGGGGAAATACCATGATGTAAGTAGACAAACAACTATCCTGTAGGCTCCTAAACCAATTACAAAGAGATCAATGATGTCATTTCTAGGTATGACACATTTCTCCAGGAACTAAATGGCAAATTGTGCCAGAACAAACTCTAGTCAACTTTGCAGTACTCAGGCGGTTTGCGTTACTCTACAATGGGTCCTTTACCCAGATAATTTATTGTAGAGATGGGTATGTGACATTGGTGCTTCTGCGGGAGTTTAAGGACAGAAGTGAATTCCCAAATGCCTTGTTCATTATCCTCCAACTAAATGGGGTATCATTTCTCCCAACATCCAGACATTTTTTTTATGGGAAACCCCCATAACAAATAGCACAGGGGCTATATGGGCTCATGGCATTAAATGTAAAAGGGATGTTAATGTAATGTTTTACATATTTCTTTTATTTGGTTTGTTTATTACAGGTGCTTTTGAAAATGTCATGAGGTCAAAGTACTGTAGAGAAGTGGCTATTAGGCTTGGGGATGACCAGCCCGCACTCGGTGTGTCCAGGTGGGGAAAGTGCTTTGGTAAAATAAAATGATTATTGGAGTTATTACATGTAACTCTAATGGAGCCTCTCAGCCATTTCACACCGCATGATTTTGGGATTTTTACTATCACCTGTATAGAGGTTAAGTTTTTTAAAAGGGTTTAAAATAGAGCCTACAATCCCATATATGATCTTGTTGTTGCCTTAAGCACACACGGTCATGGAGAGATGTATCATATTAAATCTATCCATGCTTTTATCTGTATTTTGGGAAGAAAACCCACATGCCTATTTGAGTTTAATCTCTGAAAGTGCTGCCAAGACCTGACTTCATTTATTAACCAATTCCAAACAGTGATCTAATATTGCCTACACTGTCAATTAATACACCTATGCTACTACACAGGGGTTTATACATGCATGGACAAATAAAGGAACAATCCTGGACAATAAGGTTAATATGTGTCCTATGAACAGAAATACATTCTACCAACTAATCTCTTATGGTACATTTACACACGGCAACATTTCTAGGGTGTCAACAGGTAACTTACTGGCTGCAGTGAAATCATGGAGACAAGGTTCTATCTTGTTGCTGTGTACAAATGGAATCATGTCTCCATGATTTCACTGCAGCCAGTAAGTTACCTGTAGCCACCCTAGAAATGTAGCCGCGTGTAAAGGTACCATTAGGTATAATACTATACTGAGCCATGGTATTAGCCATGTCTCCACAGGAGGGATGGTAGAAATAATAAAAAGGGTAGGCCTATGGCTTCAATAACTACTAAAAATGTTTGTTTTAGATTTTTAGTCTGTGCGAAAGTAGATTTTCAAGATAATATTAGATAAACAGAGGTTAATTTCCACACCCAAAGTATCCATTCAACATATTTGTATACATTTTTATATAAAAGGTAGAAATACTGTCAGTAAATTTGTTCAAGTATTTCCATCTAACAGAAAATCTATAACCATACCAGAAGATTTCTACTCCTACTTTTATTTTAGGAGAGCCACAGTGTTACCTGTTGATTGGATACTAGTGGAGGTGGGAAAGAACCTCATGGATACCAACCCCCTGATTGACCCTGTAGAATATAATCAGAAATTAAGTTAAGGGGTTTCAGATAATAGCAGGAATCCTCAGTTGTAAGTACCGTATATACTCGTGTATAAGCCGAGTTTTTCAGCCCAAAATTTGGGCTGAAAAGTCTCCCCCTCGGCTTATACACGGGTCAATACGGTATGTGATGCTCTGGGCTCTGTGTCCGGGGCTGTAGAGGCTGCAGGAGGCGGGGGGGGGGGGGGGCTGCTGTATGAGCGGCCCCGTCACGTGGGGCCGCTCATTATATATGCACTGCTTCCCCCTGTCAATCAGCGGCAGGGGGAAGCAGTGCATATATGCCCCCAAATGCTGGCACTCTCCCCCCTTGTAAGGGCCCCCCCCGCTGCGTATATTACCATCCCGGTCTTCTGCTCAGCGCCGCTCCTCGGTGCTCCGTTCTTCATGCTCCCTGCTACATCCGGGATCTCCGGCCGTCGCAGGCATATGACGTCATCGCGCGACGGCCGGAGATCCCGGATGCAGCGAGGACGGAGCATGAAGAACGGAGCACCGAGGAGCGGCGCTGAGCAGAAGACCGGGATGGTAAGAGAAGCAGTGGGGGGGGGGGGCCCTTACAAGGGGGGCGAGTGCCAGCATTTGGGGGCTGCTGGGTACCCCCTGGGGGCTGCTGGATACCCCCGGGGGCCTGCTGTTTGTACCCCCGGGGGCCTGCTGTTTGTACCCCCGGGGGCCTGCTGTATAAATCCCCGGGGGCCTGCTGTATAAACCCCCGGGGGCCTGCTGTATAAACCCCCGGGGGCCTGCTGTGAATACCCCCGGGGGTCTGCTGTATGTACCCCCGGGGGCCTGCTGTATGTACCCCTGGGGGCCTGCTGTATAAACCCCCGGGGGCCTGCTGTATACCCCTGGGGGCCTGCTGTATACGATACTACTGGGGCCTGTATACCACTGGGGGGGCCTGTATAGCACAATGCTGGGAGCTGTATACCACACTGCTGGGGGTTGTATACCTGTGCTGGAGTCCACCCTCGGCTTATACGCGAGTCAATAAATTTTCCCAGTTTTTGGGGGCAAAAGTAGGGGGGTCGGCTTATACACGGGTCGGCTTATACACGAGTATATACGGGTAGTTATATTTAATGAAATTTGTGAAAATTATCTGGGAAAGGAAGGTTTTTCGTCTAAATTCTTATTATTGTGTGTTTTGTGGCTGCTGGAGTTTCCTTATCTTCCACTCCCCCCCCTGCGCTTGAAGTATAGGAGTATACTATATAGTGGTGGGGGGAAAACAGCTTTGTGGGTCTTGGGGAGGGCATGAAAGACAGGAATCACTGGATTAGTTACAATTAGATAATCTCTGATTTTAACTTCTATTTCACCCAGTGCTACACCCTCCTCCAGAAGTCACTAAATCAAATTGAAATTTACTTGTACGATCAGTGGGCAAGAGGCGGTAGGTGACAGTATCAGAAAGCATATTCTCAATCAAAGATTTGTAAAGATGTGAATCAAACACTACCACCGATCCCCCCTTGTCTGATGATTTTATAGTTACATAGGGATTATGATTATCGCGTTTGTGTGTTTCATGTCATATTGGCTAGAAACATAGTCTTTCGTACCTTTTCAGCACCCTTATGGTGAATGCACATCAGTGGAGTCACTGATTATTCTTATTACATATATTCTTTGTTCCATCCTATTTCATAATTTTAAATTCTAAATTCAACGAGGATGTCTGTTATATGATGCTTCATTTGTTTCTATTTCATATTCCACATCAGTTTTCGTTGGTATGGTAAAATTTAGATCTTCATGGAACTTATTTCCATACAATCCTTACTTAATATAATATAATCTAAGGATACACTGAAATCATTAATAGATTTCCTCTTGAAATAGGATCATGACAGGCTGCTCGCACATGCATATATCATTGATTATTTTGTATTCAATCTATGTGTATATTTTCAATTTCACACCCACACTTATTCTTATATACCGTATATACTCGTGTATAAGCCGACCCGTGTATAAGCCGACCCCCCTACTTTTGCCCCCAAAACCTGGGAAAACCTATTGACTCGTGTATAAGCCGAGCGTGGACCCCAGCACTGGTATACAGCCCCCAGCAGTGTGGTATACAGGCCTCCCCAGTGGTAGTATACAGCAGCCTCCCCAGTGGGAGTATACAGCAGCCTCCCCAGTGGGAGTATACAGCAGCCTCCCCAGTGGTATATACAGGCCCCAGTAGTGGTATATACAGGCCCCAGTGGTGATATATACAGGCCCCAGTGGTGGTATATACAGGCCCCAGTGGTGGTATATACAGGCCCCAGTGGTGGTATATACAGGCCCCAGTCGGTATACAGCCCCCACCTTGGTGCCGCAAACCTGTAAAGGAATAATCTTTATACTTATCCCTATCCTCGCCGCCGCTGCTCTGCATCGCGCTCCTCCGGCTTCTTCCGGCGCACAGACAATGATGTCATTGCCTGCGCCCACCGGAGCCGGAAGAAGCCGGATGAAGCCCAAGGAGCGCGATGCAGAGCAGCGGTGGCGGCGAGGATAGGGATAAGTATAATGATTATTCCTTTACAGGTTTGCGGCACCAAGGGGGGGCCTGTATACCGATGGGGGGGCTGTATACCGATGGGGGGGGGCTGTATACCGATGGGGGGGGTTGTGTATACCGATGACTCGCGTATAAGCCGAGGTGGGGACTTTTCAGCCCAATTTTTGGGCTGAAAAACTCGGCCTATACACGGGTATATACAGTATATTTTTGCCATAATAAATGCATATATATGCAAGTATGAATATAAATACACAAATCTTTTTATGAAAGTGTATTCACTTTTGAACTTTCAGAGTTATTTTATGATGACAATATATACAATCGGCATGTATGTAAACCCAGAGTGATTGTTTATATTCTTTTAAATGCAAGTATTGGTAAGGTTGCTAATGACAACATAAACTTTGATATAACTTCTTTGCGACTTCTACATGGCTGTTAAATGGTTAATCGAACTTCTGTGATTATTTGGAATATGCTTCAGGAGTGAAAACGTGTGTTTTTAATTGTTCATAGGTGTATATAAGATTGTAAAAAATTTTTGTATGTGCTAACAACTAAGGAGTGACCCTCCGAAACGCGTTTAGTGTTTCCCCCTCAAGGGCACTTAGTGAAGAATTTTAATTAAACACAATAAAGAAAAATAATCCGCATGTGGCACCAGAGATTTTTTCCTTCTCAGTTACAGTGCACGCCTGCAATTTCTCCGTGAGCCTGGGAGTCCTGTGAGAACATCAGGTGGTTGAACCTAATCCTTATTGTGATTTACTTGTCATCTATGCCCGGGGAGACAACTTGGCTTCTTTCCACCTCACGGAGCTCTTAACGCTTATGAGGTCCTACATCAATAAATTCCAGAGTTTTTTCTTGGAGCTCCGTATTGTATGATCTGAGGTTGTCTCCTGGCTGGTGTGGCGGGGTGCCAGGGAGTGTATGGCTATGGAAAAATCAAGGCATTCCCTGAATTAGTGGATATCCTGCTTTGTGAGATTCAAGAATGGTATTGTGGTACGACATCATCAGTTGGAAGGGGACAATGCTGGGCTCTTGCTTCCGGATGGAATCTACCTGAACGATGTGCGTTTTGACATTTTGTTGGTGTGTCTACAAGATGGCGTAGCCCAAGCTCTGCATTCACTTGGGGAGGTCGTAGCTTGGCTGTGCCACGCTTTTCTGTGGCAGAATGGGTGGTGTTTTGGGGGTGAAGAAACCTGTGCCAGAAGGCAGAAAGTTTGTTAGGCACATTATATGCTTGGTTTGAGCTGCGACTGATTACCGCCATGTAAAAGATGAGAGATTTGTTTGTACCTCTCCTAAAATAAAAGAAGGCTGTTTAAGAAGATGGTGTTGCATCACTTCATTAGAGTAAATCAGTAGTTGGGATTCAGCAGTCTTTGATGTTGCATTATTTCTGCAGCATCTCTGTCAGGTTACCGTATATACTCGCATATAAGCCGAGTTTTTCAGCCCAAAAATTGGGCTGAAAAGTACCCCCCTCGGCTTATACGCGAGTCAGTGACGGCAGCCATACAGCCCCACAGCAGCCCCAGCATCCCCAGTAATGCAGGGCCCCCCCCGCCTTGCTCCGGTCACCTGTAAAGCAAAATATACTTATCACTGTCCCGCTGTCCGCGCCCGCCGCTGCTGACATCCACGATCCTCCATCTTCATGCGTCTTCTTCCTGTTTCCTGTGTTCGTCGCAGGCAATGACGTCATTGCCGGCGCCGAACACAGGAAGTCGGAAGAAGACGCATGAAGATGGAGGATCGCGGATGTCAGCAGCGGCGGGCGCGGACAGCGGGACAGTGATAAGTATAATTTGCTTTACAGGTGACCGGAGCAAGGCTGGGGGGGCCCTGGATTACTGGGGATGCTGTATACTACCACTGGGGATGCTATACACTACCACTGGGGCTGTATATACCACTGGGGCTGTATATACTACTGGGGCTGCCTGTATACTACCACTGGGGCTGTATATACTACTGGGGCTATGTGTATACTACCACTGGGGCTGTATATAGTACTAGGGCTGTATATACTACTGGGGCTGCGTGTATACTACCACTGGGGCTGTATATACCACTGGGGCTGCTGCTGTATATACCACTGGGGCTGCTGCTGTATATACCACTGGGGCTGCTGCTGTATATACCTCTGGGGCTGCTGCTGTATACCACACTGCTGGAGTCTGTATACCTGTGCTGGGGTCCACCCTCCACTTATACACGAGTCAATAGATTTTCCCAGGTTTTGAGGGCAAAAGTAGGGGGGGTCGGCTTATACACGGGTCGGCTTATACACGAGTATATACGGTACTTACTTTTTTTTTCCATTGCATTTTATCCCTCTTTTTATGTCTCATGTGTTTAAATTTGATTTGTTTTTGTTATTTCCTGATATTTGGCTTTGACAGAACTTCATCTGCAGATTACATGTCTTTTTTTTTTACCTGCAGATTTTCTGAATCTAATGCAGTTGTATGCGGAAATTACACACATAAAACTCAGTGCACTCACAGGAGAATAAACATTTTGTAGATTTCAAAGTTTACTACAATGGCCTGTTTCACACCTCTGCGCCTGGCCACATCACCTGCACCAGCCTGGTCATGCTGGCGCAGGTGCAGGCGCAGAGGTGATGTGGGCCGCGTTTACAGCTTTTGTAAACCATACCTACTTCCCCCTGTGCGCTCAGCTGCGCTCGGTGCCCTCATTATGTCCTATGGCCGAGCACAGCTGAGCGCGCGCTCTGCCAGTGAGAAGCGCAAGTGAAACTGGTTAGCATTGTATGGTGGCTCAGTGGTTAGCACTGTAAACGGTGGCTCAGTGGTTAGCACTGTATATGGTGGCTCAGTGGTTAGCACTGTATACGGTGGCTCAGTGGTTAGCACTGTATATGGTGGCTCAGTGGTTAGCACTGTATATGGTGGCTCTGTGGTTAGCACTGTATATGGTGGCTCAGTGGTTAGCACTGTATATGGTGGCTCAGTGGTTAGCACTGTATATGATGGCTCAGTGGTTAGCACTGTATGGTGGCTCAGTGGTTAGCACTGTATGGTGGCTCAGTGGTTAGCACTGTATATGGTGGATCAGTGGTTAGCACTGTATACGGTGGCTCAGTGGTTAGCACTGTATACGGTGGCTCAGTGGTTAGCACTGTATACGGTGGCTCAGTGGTTAGCACTGTATACGGTGGCTCAGTGGTTAGCACTGTATGGTGGCTCAGTGGTTAGCACTGTGTATGGTGGCTCAGTGGTTAGCACTGTATATGGTGGCTCAGTGTTTAGCACTGTATATGGTGGCTCAGTGGTTAGCACTGTATATGGTGGCTCAGTGGTTAGCATTGTATGGTGGCTCAGTGGTTAGCACTGTATATGATGTCTCATTGTTTCTTTGATTTTAGTGAGTCCTCCCACTGAGAAATAGTAAAAATGGAGGTTGAGCTGATCCCAAGGAAAGAGTGACAAGGTAGGATAGGGACCCATCAGATCTAAAATCACCTTGAAGCTGGTTGATGGGCAAACAGGTATTGGCCAATATGTGTACCAAGAACCTTAGTTTATAAAGATAAAATATCCAAAAAATACATAGACGATAGACACATAGGTAGGTGATAGATAGATATTGTGTATTCCTTGCATTATTGTTAAATCTTCATAAATAAACTACATACATATTCTAGACTACCCGATGTGTTAGAATCGGGCCACCATCTAGTATTTTATAATCCTGGATCATGAAAATGAAACATTCAATTTTTTTACGCTACAATTGTATTTTAGCTCAATTTTTATATTTTCACAAGGGGTAATATGAGGAAATGGACCCTTACATTTTTAAAGCAATCTAATGCAATAATTACCTTGTGGCATCTGTCACTTTTGCCGTCAGGATGTTCAGAAATCCATGCACCGGCGGTCGCCATATTGGTATACCCAAGTGATTGATGTGCGAATAAGCACACTACCTCGCACACTACCATCAGTGGTGCCGCCAACAACTGGACCAGACGCCACCCGCAACCAACACCTGGAACTCGCCGAAAGCAAAACCTGCGACTGACGTCGCCGCCGCCACCAATAACCTCTGAATGTACAAGACCTGTGGTGGTGTCACAGGCATGTGATCAGTCGCATGCACGGACGGAGTAACATGACTGATCACAGGTCCTGTAACGTACTGCAATGCTTCCCAGTTGTCCAGCACAGGGGGGAAGGGGGGAGTCACAGCACAAAGGGGGTTGCACAGAGAGCACAAAACACGGGGGAAACAGACATGGCTTGGGGGGGCCAAAGAGCACACGGAGAGGCAGAGAGAGCGCACAGAAAAGGCAGAGAGAGTGCACAGGCGGGCAGAAAGCGTGCACAGAGGGAAAGAGAAAGCACACATGAGGGCACAGACAGTGCACATGGGGACAGAGAGAGCGCACAGTGGGGAAGAGAAAACACACATCAAGGCAAAGAGAGCGCACAGGAGGGCAAAGAGTGCACAGGAGGGCAAAGAGAGCGCACAGGAGGGCAAAGAGAGCGCACAGGTTGGGTCATAGAGAGCACACAGGGGTGCCAGCAAGAGCGCACAAGGGGGCCAGAGAGTGCACAGGGGGAGCACAGAGACTGCAAATAGGAGGCACAGACACTGCACATGGGGACAGAGACAGCGCACAGAGAGAGGCAGAGAGATCGCACAGCAGGGCAAAGAGAGCGCAGAAGAGGGCAAAGAGAGCACACAGGAGGGCAGAGAGAGTGCACAGAGGGCAAAGAGAACACACAGGTTGGGTCATAGAGAGCACACAGGGGGGGGCAAGAGAGAGAGTACAGGGGGAGCACAGAGTCTGCACACAGGGGGCACAGACAGTGCACATGGGGGCAGAGGGAGCGCACAGAGGGAGGCAGAGAGAGCGCACAGAGGGAGGCAGAGAGAGCGCACAGAGGGAGGCAGAGAGAGCGCACAGAGGGAGGCAGAGAGAGCGCACAGAGGGAGGCAGAGAGAGCGCACAGAGAGAGGCAGAGAGAGCATACAGGGGGCAGAGAGAGCGCACGGGGGGCAGAGAAAGTGCAAATGGGAGCAGAGAGAGCATACAGGGGGGCAGAGAGTGCACAGGGGCGCAGGGACAGTGCATAGGGTGAGCAGAGTGAGTGCACAGGGGAAGGAGAGCCCACAGGGGGAGCAGGAGGGCATACGGGGGGCAGAGAGAGTGCAGGATGGGGCACAGAGTGCGTAGGGGGAAAAAAAGAGTGTAGCTTGGGCAGAAAGAGCATAGGGGGACAAATTGCATGTGGGGGCAGAAAAAGCTCACGGGGCAGAGAGTGCAAAGGGGGCAGAGAGAGCACAAGAGGGTCAGAGAGAGAGAGCACACAGGGGGGCAGAGACAGAACACAAAAAGGGGGACAGACAGAGCACACAAGGGGCAGAGAGGGTGCATAGGCAAAGAGAGCACATGAGAGGAGAAGACAGCACACGGAGGCAGACAAGTAACAGAGCAGAGGACAGGGAGAAAAGAGACAGCAGGGGGGGGGGGAGAGTGGACTGGGGGGAGAGAGACAGCCACTGCCCCCAGCGCCACAGAGCCCACGTCCATTGTAATGAAAGGTCTGGGAGCCCATAAGGCGTACAGATTCCATGACTTTCTGGGAGGTAGGGAGTTAATAGGAAAGGTATGGGATTGGGGGATTTGTGCAAGGCAGTAGTTGGCTATTGGTGAAAGGGGGGTGTATATAGGACAGGAAGAGGGGGAGCTTTAGGGGACATTACAGGAGTGAGGGAGGAAGTGACCCTCACTCCATTTCCAGGGATCAGAGCAGTTTGCAGGGTATTGCTGTGTGCAAGATCTGACTTACCACCATGGCAGATCTTGCGGCTTTGAGAGCACTCATCCAGGGGGCTGCAGCGGTGCATGGGGTGCAGGCAGTGCAGGAGTATGTGAGGGCTGCCTGCGCTTCCCCATCGGCACCAGCCCCCTCCACCCCCTCTGCACGTGGCCGCCGATCGCGTCCACCAGAGCGGTACTCCCCGGAGTCACGGGGGGGGAGGTGGGCCCGTTCAGGGAGCCCCGGTGGGGACCCTCCGCGGCAGCGTGGGTGCCCATCCGCTCAGGGGCCCGCACTGGCCGTCACGAGGAATCCACGGCGGGGCCTCGATGCTCCGGAAGTGGGCGGGGCCAGCCGGCGGTTCACTTCCGGTCCGCGGTCCGGGAGAAATAACGTGGCGGCGTCTCCCGGGCAAGCGAGGAGGGGGGAGAAGCGCCGAGCGGCCACAAGTTGCATTGTTCACCCCCCGCAATCGGCGGGGGCAGGAGCAGCCTCCGGTAGCGGAGGGGCCAACATCGCCGGGGGGACAAGAGACTACAGGGCGCAGTCTGCGGTCATGGCCGGTGGCCGGGGAGAGGAGACAGGCCATGGAGCCCCTGGAACAAGGGGGCAGGAGGACCCGATCGGCAGCGGCAGCAGCGGTGGCTCCCAGGTATGACGGGGGCGGCACCCAGCGGGGCACTGCAGCAGGTGCAGGGTCCAGGGCTCCTACAACGGACCCTCCTGTAGGATCAGGGAGGGGTTCCCAACGCGGCCCGGCTATGGTGCAGCCCTCCTGCAGTCGGCAGGGTGGGTTTGAGACTGGGGTCCCATTGGAGGGCTCTGGTCAGAAGAGGCCAAGGGGGCAGTCAATGAGCAGCAGGACACGGAGGACACAAGGTCGGTCCTCCAAGAAACAGCGGCCAGCCAGGGGGGTCGTGGCCGCCACGGAGACTAGGGGCGGCAGCAGTGGTCGGCTGGGCTCGGGGTCGGCACCCCTGGGTGGCACGGAAGACGAGAGCGAGGAGGAAGGAGCGCTATCGGATGGATCATCGTCATCGCTGAGTCAGACGCAGGAGGACTCCGTTGCGGCTGCACCGCGGCAGCCTGGTGAGAATGTTTCTATTGTTAGTGCTGGCGTATCAGGAGTAGAGGGGAATGTTGGGGGGCTGCCAGGGACGGTGGTGTCGGGGGTGTCCGTCGGGGGGGGATGTAGTGGGTCAGTTGTTAGGTTTGTTGCAAACTATATTGTCCGGCGGAGGAGGGGGAGGCCTGCCTGGTTCTCCAGTAGGAGCCTGGGTGGGTCCGAGCGCGGCCACGGTGAGTAGTGAGGTGGTGGCTGCAGAGCAGCCGAGTGACGGTGTTACGGTTGCAGCATCGGCAGTTGATGCGTCTGGGGGAGAAAAAAGAAAAGGAGGATGAAGTTGTGAGATTGGATGATAAGGCCAAGAGTGAGATATACGTTTGTTATGAGAGCCCGCTGGGGGCTCACCTTAAAAAAGAGGTAAGGGAAAAAATTTGGAAAGGGGAGTATGTCGAAATTTTTTCGCTGCTCCCTCTGGAAAAATTTAATTTAGATAAGGTTAAGCCTAGTGACTCCAAGAAGGAGAAGGAGGAAGAGGAGAAGCGGCGTTATCGGCTTATTCCGAGAACGTTTGCAAATTGGTTGCAGGCATTTGCTATTTTAGCGAGCGTGGTGGGTGAAAAGGAACCGGTACATTGTTCCACCCTATTTGCTTATTTGAACGCTATAGGGGAGGCTTACAGGGTGTACGGGGGCCTGGCATGGTTACGATATGACGAGCAATTCAGGCAGCGCAAGGCTTTGCGTCCGACTATGAGGTGGGACCACAAGGATATTTCCTTGTGGTTGGAGCTCATGACTGCTCCGGCTCAGCCCTTTCGTGGGGGGCTGGGGCGTCGGGATCAGGAGCGGGCTCCCCGGCCACATTCCGTAAAGGTTGCTGTTGGCAGTTCAACGAGGGGCAGTGTAAGTTTGGATCATCGTGCAGGTTTAAGCACGAGTGTTCAGGGTGCGGAGGCACCCATAGTCTGGCGCGATGTTTTAAAAAAGGCAGGGGAAAAGGCGGAGATGCGGCTGGAAAAAGGGAGGAGTCCGGTGAGAGTCGAGGCGATGGCGCCGTTTCTAAATAGATATCCGGATATCGAATCCGCCAGGTTGTTGAGGTTTGGTTTTTGTTGGGCTTTAGAATTCCGTCGGTTACGGTGGGGGAGGTGTTTTGTTCTAAAAACTTGAGATCGGCCGCGGCCCATCCAGAGGTGGTTGGGGCTAAATTGAGTAAGGAGGTGGAATTGGGTCGTATGGCGGGTCCATTTCAGGACCCGCCATGTGAGAACCTGCGGGTGTCCCCATTAGGGGTGGTCCCAAAAAAGGAACCGCATAAGTTCAGGTTGATCCACCACCTGTCTTTCCCGGTAGGTGCGTCAGTAAATGATGGTATCGATCCGGAGCTTTCGGCAGTTTGTTATGTGTCATTTGACAGAGCGGTTGCATTGGTGAGGTCTGCTGATCCGGGGGCTTTGATGGCAAAGTCAGATGTGGAATCGGCTTTTCGTCTGTTGCCGGTTCACCCGGAGAGCCAGCATATATTGGGTTGCATGTGGGAAGGGAGTTTTTATGTTGATCGTTGTCTGCCGATGGGTTGTTCGATTTCTTGTTCTTACTTTGATGCTTTTAGTTCGTTTGTGGAATGGGTGGTTAGGGACGTGTCGGGTATGGATTCCATTATCCATTACTTGGACGATTTTTTCTGCGTGGGACCGGCGGGTTCCTCAGTTTGTGCTGGTTTATTGTTCACGTTACAGAAGGTTGCAGGATGGTTTGGGATTCCGTTGGCGGCAGACAAAACGGAAGGACCGGTTACGGTGTTATGTTTCCTGGGAATTGAAATTGATTCGGTAGCGGGGGAATGCAGGCTCCCTACGAACAAACTTGAGGATTTGAGGCAATCAGTGTCAAAGATGTGCAAGGCCAGGAAGGTGAGGCTAAAGGAGGTTCAGTCATTGTTGGGGAAGCTTAATTTTGCGTGCAGAATTTTGCCGATGGGCCGGGTTTTTGCTAGGCGGCTAGCAGTTGCGATGTCAGGTAAATCATGCCCTTCGCATTTTGTGCGTATTACTAGAGGAATTAAGGAGGACTTGCGTGTCTGGGATGTTTTCTTGCAGGAGTACAATGGCCGCACGTTATGGCCTCAGAGAGTGGTGCCTAATAGCGTGTTGCAGCTGTTCACGGATGCAGCGGGTTCTCTTGGTTTTGGTGCCTTTTTTAAGGGACATTGGTGTGCGGGGACGTGGCCCGCGGTGTGGAAAGAGCAAGGCTTGACACGTAATTTGGCGCTGTTGGAGTTGTTTCCTATTGTGTTTGCGGTGGAATTATGGGGACAGGAATTTTCGGACAGAAAAGTGTGTTTCCATTGTGATAATATGTCAAGTGGTGCATGCAATTAATTCATTGTCGGCCAAGTCGCCGCCGGTGGTGGACTATCTGCGGCATTTGGTATTGCGGTGTTTGCAAGGGAACATTCAAGTGGTAGCTAAGCATGTTCCGGGCGTTTACAATGAGGTGGCTGACTCGCTCTCACGGTTTCAGTTTTGCAGGTTTTGGGAACTGGTGCCGTGGGCGGACGAGGAAGGATTGCAGTGTCCGGACGGTTTATGGAATCTGGTGACGTCGTAAGGCAGTTGATTCGCAGATCGGTGACCGAGGCCACTTGGTGCCGATACGGTAAAGTGTGGCAAGAATGGGAGGAGTTTACAGATATGCCGCAGGAGGATGGCGACATGGATGATGTGCAGGCGTTGCTTAGGTTTATAGGTAACGATTTTGTGGTAGGGCGGTCTGCATCTGTGGTGTCACAAAGGGTGGCAGCGCTGGCTTTTCGGTTTCGGTTACTAGGTCAACATGACGCGACTAAGGATTTTAGGGTACGTCAGGCGTTGAAGGGATTTCGGAGGGGTGTAAGTCAGAGGGATGCTCGTAGACCAATTTCAGTGGCAGTGTTGGAGAGGCTGGTGACTTGTGTGCTTACGGTTTGTCGGTCTGACTATGAGGGAGCTTTATTCTCAGTGGCATTTGTGTTAGCCTTTTTTGGGGCCTTCCGTATTGGAGAGCTGGTGAGCCCGTCCAGGACCAGGGCGGGTGGTTTGGCTTTGAGTGATGTGGCGATTGTGGAAGAGCGGGTCGAGTGTTCGTTGCGATGTTCGAAGGTGGATCAAGAAGGACGAGGCCGGTTAGTAGTGGTCTATGCCCTTGTCGGGAGTAATGTGTGTCCTGTAACTGTGTTAAGGCGTTTTTTGGCATTTAGGGGTGGTTGCCCGGGGCCATTATTGCGACATCATGATGGTTCCTTTTTGTCTAAATTTCAGTTCGGGGCACTGTTGAAGGAGTGTTTACAAAAGATCGGCGAGAGGCCGGAAGAATACGGCACGCACTCTTTTCGTATCGGGGCGGCCACGGAGGCTTCACGATGGGGGTTGGGAGATGATGTCGTGAGAAGGATCGGGAGGTGGGAATCCTCCCGTTTTCGTTCGTATGTCCGGCCTCATTTGTTGGCCCGATAATGCGGTGATTGGCGTGTGAACCCCCCCCCCCCCCCCCGGCACTGTTGGCTTTCCAAAAAAAAAAAAAAAAAGGGGGGGGGGGGGGTCCCACACGACTAATATTATAGTTTATTGTCCTGTTCTGGTTTGTGTTTATGACATTTAGATTTTGTCTGTATTTCTGCTTATGTAGGCCCCTGCTTGATTTGGATCCTGGGACATTCGTACGTTTTTTGGGGGGCCCGTCGAGCAGATGTTCGCCCGGATGGTCGCCAGTTGGGTTTGGACAGATCTGCGGCGACTGAAGTGGTTGGGTATTCGTGGTATGACTTGGGGGAGGGTGTTGCCAGAATTTGAGTATTTTTGTTCAGTTAATCGACCACCGGATGTGTTAGTCCTACATGTAGGGGGGAATGATTTGGGGGTGAGGGCGTCTCGAGAGTTGATCAGAGACATAAAGTGTGACTTGTTACGATTGTGGTGTTCTCATCCTGGGTTGATTGTGGTGTGGTCTGATATGGTTCCGCGTGGGAGATGGAAGTTTGCGAGGTCTATAGACAAACTTAATAAGGCTCGAGTGAAGGTAAACAAGGTGGTGGCTGCGTTTGTGGCACGAAATGGGGGAATTGTGGTACGGCACAGGGAATTGGAGTCGTCATCAAGGGAATACTTGAAGGCAGATCGGGTGCACTTGACTGAGATTGGGATGGATATATGGGCGTTAAATTTGAGAGAAGGTGTGGAAAAGGCCTTGGGTGTTTGGCGGGTCAAGGCCAGGTAAGGGGTCACCTGTCCTGTTCTGTGGCGGGGGTAGGTCTGGTCCAGAGGCATTGAATCTTCGATGTTAATCGGGAGGTGAGCCACTTTTAAGATATAGTGGCTCCGGTTATAAGTACCTGGCAGGCACGGGGTTCTGCCAGGCTGGGGTATTGTCTATCTGTAGCAATACCTTTTTCCTGGGGCCGGTGTGTTGCGGCCAGGGACGAAAAAGTTAAAGGGGAGGACTTCTGGACCGGATCTACCCAGGTGTGAGAGGTGGAGTGCCTATTGTTATGTTGGGACGCCCGTTGGACGGTGTACCCGTTGGTTTATTATTAGTATGTAAAACAATAGGCAATAAAGGCTGCTGTGGCCAATTATTAACCAAGTCACTAGCAGTTGTGTCGTTATATAAGGTACGGTGGGATTAATGTTTAAAATAGGTAAGTCTATTAACGACTGAAAAATCCTCCCTTGAATGTCATGTCACCGCCCTCCGGATGCGATAGCATTGGGCCCCCATCTAGTATTATACAGTATAAGACCAAATGGAAAAATGATTTGTAACTCATAAATATCAATGGCTAATCCCTATAAGGAATGCACAGTATCATATGTATCGTTTAACTGTTATTTCAGATGTTTATTTGCTTGTAAATAATATAAAAGCACTTATAAATGTTTTCTGTTGCTAAAAATCTATTAAAATGACTAAATTAAAAATAGTTGACTATTAGACATCTTCTATGGTTTTATTACTAGTCCTCACAAGGGGTCCCAGTCTAAGCTTGTTTTGTTCCCCCGTGGCATGGAGTCAATCAGCCTGTGGCATCAATGCGGCGTGGCATCAATGTGGTGTGGCCTGGAGGCGATCAGCCTGTGGCATCAATGGGGTGTGGCCTGGAGTCAATCAGCCTGTGCCATTTGCCATTAATGTGGTGTGGCATGCAGGTGATCAGCCTGCGGCATCAATGCGGTGTGGAGTCAGTCTGTGCCATTAATGCGGTGTGGCATGTAGGCGATCAGCCTGTGGCATCAATGTGGTGTGGCCTGGAGGTGATCAGCCTGTGGCATCAATGGGGTGTGGCCTGGAGTCAATCAGCCTGTGCCATTTGCCATTAATGTGGTGTGGCATGCAGGTGATCAGCCTGTGGCATCAATGCGTGTGGCCTGGAGGGATCAGCTGTGGCATCAATGTGGTGTGGCCTGGAGTGCATCAGCCTGTGCATCAATGTGGTGTGGCATGAGGTGATCAGCCTGTGGCATCAATGCGCGTTGGCATGGAGGTGATCAGCCTGTGGCATCAATGCAGCGTGGCCTGGAGGCGAATCAGCTTGTGACATCAATGTGGTGTGGTGGGTGATCAGCCTGTGACATCAATGCGGTGTGGTCTGGAGGAGATCAGCCTGTGACATCAATGTGGTGTGGCTGGAGGAGATCAGCCTGTGACACAATGTGGTGTGGCTGGAGGAGATCAGCCTGTGACATCAATGTGGTGTGGTCTGGAGATCAGCCTGTGACATCAATGTGGTGTGGAGGAGATCAGCCTGTGACATCAATGTGGTGTGGTGGAGGAGATCAGCCTGTGACATCAATGTGGTGTGGCCTGGAGGTGATCAGCCTGTGACATCAATGTGGTGTGGTCTGGAGGGATCAGCCTGTGACATCAATGTGGTGTGGCCTGGAAGGAGATCAGCCTGTGACATCAATGTGGTGTGGCTGGAGGAGATCAGCCTGTGACATCAATGTGGTGTGTCTGGAGGTGATCAGCCTGTGACATCAATGTGGTGTGGTCTGGAGGAGATCAGCCTGTGACATCAATGTGGTGTGGTCTGGAGGAGATCAGCCTGTGACATCAATGTGGTGTGGCCTGGAGATGATCAGCCTGTGACATCAATGTGGTGTGGCCTGGAGATGATCAGCCTGTGACATCAATGTGGTGTGGTCTGGAGGTGATCACCTGTGGCATCAATGTGGTGTGGTCTGGAAGAGATCAGCCTGTGACATCAATGTGGTGTGGCCTGGAGGAGATCAGCCTGTGACATCAATGTGGTGTGGTCTGGAGGAGATCAGCCTGTGACATCAATGTGGTGTGACCTGGAGGAGATCAGCCTGTGACATCAATGTGGTGTGGTCTGGAGGAGATCAGCCTGTGGCATCAATGTGGTGTGGTCTGGAGGTGATCAGCCTGTGGCATCAATGTGGTGTGGCCTGGAGGTGATCAGCCTGTGACATCAATGTGGTGTGGAGGAGATCAGCCTGTGGCATCAATGTGGTGTGACCTGGAGGTGATCAGCCTGTGACATCAATGTGGTGTGGTCTGGAGGAGATCAGCCTGTGACATCAATGTGGTGTGGTCTGGAGGAGATCAGCCTGTGACATCAATGTGGTGTGGCCTGGAGATGATCAGCCTGTGACATCAATGTGGTGTGGCCTGGAGATGATCAGCCTGTGACATCAATGTGGTGTGGTCTGGAGGTGATCACCTGTGGCATCAATGTGGTGTGGTCTGGAAGAGATCAGCCTGTGACATCAATGTGGTGTGGCCTGGAGGAGATCAGCCTGTGACATCAATGTGGTGTGGTCTGGAGGAGATCAGCCTGTGACATCAATGTGGTGTGACCTGGAGGAGATCAGCCTGTGACATCAATGTGGTGTGGCCTGGAGGAGATCAGTCTGTGACATCAATGTGGTGTGGCCTGGAGGAGATCAGCCTGTTACATCAATGTGGTGTGGCCTGGAGGTGATCAGCCTGTGACATCAATGTGGTGTCGCCTGGAGGAGATCAGCCTGTGACATCAATGTGGTGTGGTCTGGAAGAGATCAGCCTGTGACATCAATGTGGTGTGGTCTGGAGGAGATCAGCCTGTGACATCAATGTGGTGTGGTCTGGAGGTGATCAGCCTGTGACATCAATGTGGTGTGGTCTGGAGGTGATCAGCCTGTGACATCAATGTGGTGTGGTCTGGAGGAGATCAGCCTGTGACATCAATGTGGTGTGGCCTGGAGGAGATCAGCCTGTGACATCAATGTGGTGTGGTCTGGAGGTGATCAGCCTGTGACATCAATGTGGTGTCGCCTGGAGGAGATCAGCCTGTGACATCAATGTGGTGTGGTCTGGAAGAGATCAGCCTGTGACATCAATGTGGTGTGGTCTGGAGGAGATCAGCCTGTGACATCAATGTGGTGTGGTCTGGAGGTGATCAGCCTGTGACATCAATGTGGTGTGGTCTGGAGGTGATCAGCCTGTGACATCAATGTGGTGTGGTCTGGAGGTGATCAGCCTGTGACATCAATGTGGTGTGGTCTGGAGGAGATCAGCCTGTGACATCAATGTGGTGTGGCCTGGAGGAGATCAGCCTGTGACATCAATGTGGTGTGGCCTGGAGGTGATCAGCCTGTGACATCAATGTGGTGTCGCCTGGAGGAGATCAGCCTGTGACATCAATGTGGTGTGGTCTGGAAGAGATCAGCCTGTGACATCAATGTGGTGTCGCCTGGAGGTGATCAGCCTGTGACATCAATGTGGTGTGGTCTGGAGGTGATCAGCCTGTGACATCAATGTGGTGTGGTCTGGAGGTGATCAGCCTGTGACATCAATGTGGTGTGGTCTGGAGGAGATCAGCCTGTGACATCAATGTGGTGTGGCCTGGAGGAGATCAGCCTGTGACATCAATGTGGTGTGGTCTGGAGGTGATCAGACTGTGGCATCAATGTGGTGTGGCCTGGAGGTGATCAGCCTGTGGCATCAATGTGGTGTGGCCTGGAGGAGATCAGCCTGTGACATCAATGTGGTGTGGCCTGGAGGAGATCAGCCTGTGACATCAATGTGGTGTGGTCTGGAGTGATCAGCCTGTGGCATCAATGTGGTGTGGTCTGGAGGTGATCAGCCTGTGGCATCAATGTGGTGTGGCCTGGAGGTGATCAGCCTGTGGCATCAATGTGGTGTGGTCTGGAGGAGATCAGCCTGTGACATCAATGTGGTGTTGGAGGAGATCAGCCTGTGACATCAATGTGGTGTGGCCTGGAGGAGATTAGCCTGTGACATCAATGTGGTGTGGAGGTGATCAGCCTGTGACATCAATGTGGTGTGACCTGGAGGTGATCAGCCTGTGACATCAATGTGGTGTGGCCTGGAGGAGATCAGCCTGTGACATCAATGTGGTGTGTGGAGGTGATCAGCCTGTGACATCAATGTGGTATGTGACCTGGAGGTGATCAGCCTGTGACATCAATGTGGTGTGGCCTGGAGGTGATCAGCCTGTGACATCAATGTGGTGTGGTCTGGAGGAGATCAGCCTGTGACATCAATGTGGTGTGGTCTGGAGGAGATCAGCCTGTGACATCAATGTGGTGTGGTCTGGAGGAGATCAGCCTGTGGAATCAATGTGGTGTGGTCTGGAGGAGATCAGCCTGTGACATCAATGTGGTGTGGTCTGGAGGAGATCAGCCTGTGACATCAATGTGGTGTGGTCTGGAGGAGATCAGCCTGTGACATCAATGTGGTGTGGAGGAGATCAGCCTGTGACATCAATGTGGTGTGGCCTGGAGGTGATCAGCCTGTGACATCAATGTGGTGTGGTCTGGAGGAGATCAGCCTGTGGCATCAATGTGGTGTGGTCTGGAGGAGATCAGACTGTGACATCAATGTGGTGTGGTCTGGAGGTGATCAGCCTGTGGCATCAATGTGGTGTGGTCTGGAGGTGATCAGCCGGTGAAATCAATGAGGCGTGGCATGGAGGCGATCAGCCTGTGGCATCAATGTGGTGTGGCATGGAGGCGATCAGCCTGTGACATCAATGTGGTGTGGCATGGAGGCGATCAGCTAGTGCCATCAATGTTATTAAGTGATCTGTGCCAGATCACCTAATATTATTGATCATTAATTCTGTGCACCCTTAAGGTTGTTGAGCCAGCCCTGTGACTAATTCTAGTGCCATCAATGTGGCATGGCCTGGAGGCGATCAGCCTGTGGCATTAATGTGACGTGGCATGGAGGTGATCAACCTGTGGCATCAATGTGGTGTGGCATGGAGGTCATCATCCTGTGGCACCAATGCGGCGTGGCATGGAGACAATCAGCCTGTGGCTGCTGAGGGGTTATGGAAGCCCAGGTTGCTTTGATAGCCATCAGCTCATCTGCATTGTTGGGGCTTGTTTTTTTCCTATAGATTCTTTATGGGCTTTAGGTCAGGCAAGTTTGCTGCCAATCAAACTCAATGATACTGTGGTTAGTAAACCAGGAATTGGTGCTTTTGTCAGTGTGGACAGGGGCCAAGTCCTGCTGGAAAATGAAATCTCCATCTCCAAAAAGCAGCAGAGGGAAGCATGAAGAGCTGTAAAATGTCCTGGTAGATGGCAGCGCTCCCATGCTGCTGCCCATAGTAAAATAAAAAACACTTTACTCACCCTCCTCCAGCGCTGTCCACCACCCCTGCAGTATAATCCGTATATTCTGATTATAAAATGCAACCCCCACTTTTCCCCAAAATTTGGGGGAACAAAAGTACGTCTTATAATCCGAAAAATACAGCATGTTTTATAGTCCGAAATATGTGGTACTTGTCACGTGTTTAATGCTTTGCAGTCCATGTGAAGTGATCCGCTGTAGTTTTAACGGGAGTAAATTTCCTTTGGCACACATAGTGTTAATGTCAGAAGCTTCTTTGTCTATGGTATTACGGCTCCCTAGGCGGCAGTGAGCTGCTGCTGGGTGTGTCAGATGATGCAGTAGTCCACTTCTCCAGCCTTTAGTTTCACTTCCTTTGACTAGGTGTCGCCGATAGAGCTTTTTAGTCTCTTCAAGACCTCAAGCTGAGAAGACGTGTCTGCTCTTTGTGCTGAAGTTTCTTGTTGTTTTTCCTTATTTGTGGGAGTTGCTGTGTATCCTGGCCTGAGGGTGGAGGTGAGGGTGTGTTATCACAGGGCTGGATGAGGAGCAGGGAAAGGGTGGTGGCCCAGACCTCCTCACCATCAGAGGTACCTCTGGACACAGGGTCAGCTAGGGACCCCAGTTTGTAGGGTTAGACTAGCTACACAGTTTACCTTGCCCATTATTACCATCCTGCTTCCCATCCCTTCATCCGCTATACCACTTTTGTGACATTATTAGCGACCTTACCGCTTTTTATCTGTCATAATGACTCAGGCTGCAACAGCTGATGCGTTTACATGCCTGATGCAGTCCATCTCTGAAGAAGTCACTGGTTTGCCTACTGAG
The DNA here is from genome assembly GCA_033576535.1 of Allobates femoralis. Classification (NCBI taxonomy): domain Eukaryota; kingdom Metazoa; phylum Chordata; class Amphibia; order Anura; family Aromobatidae; genus Allobates; species Allobates femoralis. Next base: position 621,174,352 of record JARQOC010000004.1, read on the forward strand.
GTTGTGTATCAGATGCATCAGGTTGTGGGGTATGTGGACACGGCTCATGCCCAGGCTGTGCCAAAACCCAAGATATCTTTCCCTGACAGGTCTTCAGGAGGGAGAGAGGCCTGTTCAGGGAGGCCTGTCAATTATATTTCAGGCTCCGCCTTCATTCATCTGGGTGTGAGGTGCAGCGTGTGGGGATTAAACCTACTTCTGAACGGGGATCCACAGACCTGGGCCTTTTTACTCCCAACCAACTCATCCTCTCTGTGGTCAGTGGCGTTTTTCATGGCGTACAGTGAACCAGACAGAGTGTCACTAGCTGAGACTAATCTCCCTAAACTCAAGCAGGAGACGCGTCTCGTTGAGGAGTACTGCTCAGAGTTTCGGAGATGGGCGACTGATGCCCAGGGATTCTTGCTTTACTCAGACTCATGGCCTCGTCTGTAGTGCATTAGCGAGACCCATTCCCATCTCTGCCATTGACTCCACTCTTTTCAGCCAGAAGGTTGTTTCCCAAATTGTGCATAATGTCAACATGAGCATAGGAACACTTCACCAAGAGTTCCTAACCTTGCAACATGTCGAAGAATCTTCCCACTCTCATTGTCTTGGGCCTTTCTTGGCTGAAAATACAATAACCCAATGATTGACCGGCGGGAAAGAGAAGTTGCTGACATACTGCCTGTGAAGTTAATTGCCAGGGTACTACTGTCTCTGCTGTGCTGGTTACACCTAGTCCTACAATTCCAGTTGAGGTGGTTGGCAGTTTGCTAGAGAATGAAGGTGGAGCTCAGACTACGCCTCAGACTAATGGTGGCTCTAGGTTTCGTCCTAGGAAGTGGGGCCGGGAAAGGCCGTCATTCCTACTATGCATCCCAAAGGAAGGAGTCCTGGGGTCCAGGGAGATGCCTCTGTTGCTTGCCGTCCTAAGAATGTATCCTCTGACTGTAAGACTACTTTCACACGCTGCAGTATTGCTGCGCTTTGTACGGATCCACTATTGCACTCAAAATGCAGTGAAATGCATTGACGTTAACTGTCCCAGCCATGTTAATGCATTTCACTATTTTGCATTCAGACACTGCGCTTTGTACGGACTAGCTTTTGGGTTGAAAAGCAGATCCGTAAAAAGAAATCACATGTCAATTTTGTGGTGTTTTTCCGCTGTGCTTTTACTCGCCGCGCTTCCCCGGTGATTTCCCTTCATACCATGGCCGTAGGACCTGTGGAAGACCTTGGACAGCACCATGTGACATCACCCAGTCCAATGGGAGGCAGCAGGGTCCTAGAGGCAGGATCACTGCAGCCTTCGGGATGAGAGATCAATGTCAGTCCCGCGGGAGCGCAGTATGGTGAGTAAAGTGCAGGAGAATAGCACAGCGGTGTTCACACACAGCGTACTGCTGCAATTTATGAGGATCCTGCAGTTTTGCACCAAAAACAGATTCTCACAAAACGCAGCAGTACGCTGTGTGTGAACGTAGCCTAACCGGAATGTAAATAAATGTTCAGGTCCAGACCTGAGAGTGGATGATTTTGTGTGGTTGCTTTCTATACATGTCAGGATGTGTACAGCGGGGGCTCTTAGTTCTGAAGTTATTGGTCCATTTAGGGTCTCAACCATCTTTAACCCTTTGATGTACCAACTTGAAATACCCACTGTGCTAAAAGCCTGTAACATCTTTCACATATCATCACTTAGAAGATTGGACTCTAAACCGAGCATGTCCAGAAGAGGTCCACGAGGCCTCTGATAAAGGGAGCGGGGAGTACTGTCATGTGTTGACAGCTCTGCAGTCTATGTAAAATGCTCTGCTGTAGTTTTAATAGGAGTAAATTTCCTTTGGCACATTCAATGTTAATGTCAGAAGCTGCTGTTGTCTATGGTATTATGGCTCTTCAGGTGCAGGTGAGCTGCTTTTAATGGGTGTGTCAGATGACACAGTACTCTACTGCCTCAGGCTTTAAATAGCTCCACTTCCTGATGGAGATTTAGTCTCTTCAAGACCTGAAGCTGAAAAGACGTGAGTGCACTTTGTGCTGAAGCTTCTTGGTGGAAGTGAGGGGGTGTTAGCATAGGGCTGGATGAGAAGCAGGGAAAGGGTAGTGGCCCACACCTCCTCACCATCAGAAGTATCTATAGGTCCATCAGAGGTCTATAGGGTACTCTTGCTACCCAGTTTACCATACCTGTTATTGCCTTCCTGCTTCCCATCCCCTCATCCGCTATAACACTGTCGTGATAGTACTTCATTCATTTTCTGGAACAATTTCTAGGGTGCCAACAATTTTGTCCTTGACTGTATATGTAAATATTAAAACATTTTCTTTTACCCCTTAACAGATTTGAACCTGTGATGGACAAAGATGGCCAGCAACAGGCCTTCGGCTGATGTGACACCCTATCAGCACCTTGTGATTGCTGTATTTAAGGAGGACCAATCAGCAGGTTTTAGGGCTTTAAAGTGAAGCCGGTTCCTTAGAGGCTCTAGGATACTAAGTGCAATCAGACATTTACTTCATTGATTACATGTATGAATGTAAAGATAAATGTTATAGAAGTCCTTAGAATGTGCGCAGCAAGGGGAGGGAGTGTGCAGCACATAAGTATAAGAGGGGCTGGGTTCCTATGTATTACTGCGCTGTTTTCTATAAGTCAAACCCTCTCCCCTGCCTCTCTCCCTCCCTCCATCTCCCTGCCTGACTGTGATCCAGAAAGATGATGGGAGTATAGGTGTATCACGGTCCGCGCTGCTCCAGGGCTTAAAAAACTCACCAAAGAGTCAGTCAGATTTCCATCCTTTATTCTCCTTCTCCTACGCGTTTCGGCGCCTAGCCTGGCACCTTCATCAGGGATATTACATCAAACAGTAACAGTGGGGTTTTTATAGCCCCAAACTTACAAAAAAACAGGGTGTTGTCTGTGTACCTGTGATGTCATTTGCATCATCAAAATGGGAGGATCTCCTCATTTTCCCGCTCTTTTATAAAAAGCTTAACCAGTATCTAAAGTCACTAAGTTGAATGTAGATTCTATTCATAAAAAGATGACTTAAATGTCCCTGATAAAGAATTTTTAAAAATAATACGTGAAATTGCAAAAATCAACGATCAAAATATCTTCCTGATGCAAAAAATATGAAAAAAACTTTTTACATTACTTCATATGGGGTTAGAACCTGAGACTTCCACATCAGTGAGTATATATCCAGGTGATTAGTGGTATACACCACCCGCTCTTTAGATGTCAATGTTCTGGATATAAGGGATAAAATACTGGAAGAATAGATCATTGCAAATAAAAATCCCATAAATAGACTAGTAAAACCGTAAGAGAAAATAAAAAATAAAGAATAATAATAATAATGGTCATGAATATTTAAGGAATTGGCATTAATACATAAAATAATTTTTTTAAAGGATTTTTATTAATATATTAAAGTATTAAAAATGGAGAACTTATGTATTACTGTATCGCAAACTAAAAAAAGGGATGGTGTATATAAAACAGTTAAATAAATCAAAATCCCTATGTAAAAACTTTTTTTGCAAAGAGAAAAAATATATGAGGAAGAGGATTATGGAGAAAAATAATCCCACTATTGCAACTGGGGAGTAGCTGATGAGAAAAGAACAGGGATTTATCAAGCAGGCGCCTCAGGTTCTATTCCCATTCACAACAATTGGTTTGTGGTATTTCATAATGATATCATAAATAATTAAATACAATTAAAATTAAAAACAACTATTAGAGAAAAATGTGTTAGAAATATGCCATAATCCTTCCAAAAATTATAGGTGGCTCAACAGAAAAAACTTCTGAATCATTATATATTGACACCCCAGGTTCTATTCCCAACTGGGGCACATAATAGAAAAAGGGAGGGAGGGGAAGGCTAGAACCAATAAATTTGGCTATATCTACAAGAGGTTCAGCATCTTTCAGAAATATCCTTATGATGTAATAAAAAATGATGAATTTTAAACCTGCAATCTGCAGAGAAGACACAAGAAGGCGCTCTATGGGTCATTACATTGCAGGATCCCAAAGGAAAATCCCATGGAAAACAAGTATAATGAAATAAGTTTATTACAAAGCTCTCACCACAAGAGATGCGAAATAGCATTCCTTATAACAGAAACTAGTAAAAAGACCCGATGCAATTGCATCGGGAGCGCGGTGAAATGAATTGTGTGTATACAGGCGGGTCAGTGGGTAGCAGAGTATACGGGGAGCAGAGTATACCGGCGGCTGTGCGGGGATCAGAGTATACCGGCGGCTGTGCGGGGAGCAGAGTATACCGGCGGCTGTGCGGGGAGCAGAGTATACAGGCGGCTGTGCGGGGAGCAGAGTATACAGGCGGCTGTGCGGGGAGCAGAGTATACAGGCGGCTGTGCGGGGAGCAGAGTATACAGGTGGCTGTGCGGGGAGCAGAGTATACAGGCAGCTGTGCAGGGAGCAGAGTATACAGGCGGCTGTGTATAGAGGCGGGTGTGCGGGGAGCAGAGTACACAGGCGGGTGTGCGGGGAGCAGAGTACACAGGCGGCTGTGCGGGGAGCAGAGTACACAGGCGGCTGTGCGGGGAGCAGAGTATACAGGCGGCTGTGCGGGGAGCAGAGTATACAGGCGGCGGTGCGGGGAGCAGAGTATACAGGCGGATGTGCGGGGAGCAGAGTATACAGACGGCTGTGTATAGAGGCGGCTGTGCGGGGAGCAGAGTACACAGGCGGCTGTGCGGGGAGCAGAGTATACAGGCGGCTGTGTATACAGGCGGCTGTGCGGGGAGCAGAGTATACAGGCGGCGGTGCGGGGAGCAGAGTATACAGGGGGCGGTGCGGGGAGCAGAGTGTACAGGGGGCGGTGCGGGGAGCAGAGTGTACAGGGGGCGGTGCGGGGAGCAGAGTGTACAGGGGGCGGTGCGATGAACAGAGTGTACAGGCGGCTGTGCGGGGAGCAGAGTGTACAGGCGGCTGTGCGGGGAACAGAGTGTACAGGCGGCTGTGCGGGGAGCAGAGTGTACAGGCGGCTGTGCGGGGAGCAGAGTGTACAGGCGGCTGTGCGGGGAGCAGAGTTCACAGGGGGCGGTGCGGGGAGCAGAGTCCACAGGGGGCGGTGCGCGGAGCCGAGTCCACAGGGGGCGGTGAGGGGAACCGAGTCCACAGGGGGCGGTGCGGGGAGCCGAGTCCACAGGGGGCGGTGCGGGGAGCCGAGTCCACAGGGGGCGGTGCGGGGAGCCGGTGACAGAGGGGGCGGTGTGGGGAGCAGGTGACAGAGGGGGCGGTGCGGGGGGAGCAGGTGACAGAGGGGGCGGTGCGGGGGGAGCAGGTGACAGAGGGGGCGGTGCTGGGGGAGCAGGTGACAGAGGGGGCGGTGCGGGGGGAGCAGGTGACAGAGGGGGCTGTGCGGGGGGGAGCAGGTGACAGAGGGGGCTGTACGGGGGAGCAGGTGACAGAGGGGGCTGTGCTGTGCGGGGAGCAGAGTGCACAGGCGGCTGTGCGGGGAGCAGAGTGCACAGGCGGCTGTGCGGGGAGCAGAGTGTACAGGCGGCAGTGTATAGAGGCGGCTGTGAGGGGAGCAGAGTCCAGAGGGGGCGGTGCGGGGAGCAGAGTCCAGAGGGGGCAGTGCAGGGGGAGCAGGTGACAGAGGGGGCTGTGCGGGGGGAGCAGGTGACAGAGGGGGCTGTGCGGGGGGAGCAGGTGACAGAGGGGGCTGTGCGGGGGGAGCAGGTGACAGAGGGAGCTGTGCGGAGGGAGCAGGTGACAGAGGGGGCTGTGCGGGGGGAGCAGGTGACAGAGGGGGCTGTGCGGGGGGAGCAGGTGACAGAGGGGGCTGTGCGGGGGGAGCAGGTGACAGAGGGGGCTGTGTGGGGGGAGCAGGTGACAGAGGGGGCTGTGTGGGGGGAGCAGGTGACAGAGGGGGCTGTGCGGGGGGAGCAGGTGACAGAGGGGGCTGTGCGGGGGGAGCAGGTGACAGAGGCGGCAGGTGGGTTAGTTGAGGCGCGGGGGAGTGGGTGAGGTGATAGGAGGCAGCAGCCCCGCCGCCGCTGCAGGCTACAATGAGAGAGCGCCGCCGCCGCCATCTTACCTGGGGAGGCTGGGGCGGACGGTGTCTGAAGCCGGGCGCAGGAGGCTGGGGCGGACAGTGTCTGAAGCCGGGCGTTGATGGTGGGGCGGCCCCCTTTAGTAAAGGCGCTCCCCCTGGCTGCTGCCGCTGGGTGCTCAGGGCTGACACCGTCGAATGGACGGTGCAGCCCTGGCGGCAGCCGAGTGGGAACATGGGGCTGGTGGGGTTAGGTGGTGTCCGGCGACAGGGGTTTAGGGCTTCCAGACAGGGTCGGCGGCTCGCGATGGCGCATGCGATGGCGCGCATCGCTCGCTGTATGTGATATCGGCACAGTGCCCGGAAGCCAAAAACTGACGATTATGTATAGAGATTAGGAGCAGCTGATCCATATTAATAAAGATAAAGTAAATAAAATAATAATATCCTTGAATATGTGTATATGTGATAAGTAAATAAATATGTGCAGTCAAGATGTATAGACAATTTATAATGAATGAAATAAAAAATGGATAAAAATAGGTATGAATAAGTTAATATAGTATTATAAGAATAAAATGGTGAGAAATCTTCATAATAAATCTATAAAAAGAATTAATAAAGTGAATTATATATGATTATCTTCCTCTCTGCTAAATTAAATTGGGTATGAACCCAAACGACTGTATTCTTCAACTAAACCACAAGATGGCGCTCAATTTGGTACCCAGTATAACTTCTGGAGTCAGTTTCCATGGACACAGGCATAGAAAACTGTGTGCTGCAAATTTCCGCCTCCAGGGGCAGCAAAAAGCAGTTCTTGTTGCTAAAATGTGAATAATTGTGAAATGTGAAAGGAAGAAGTTCAGATATCTAATGTGCATCTATATTAAATAAATAATGATAGAATAAATAAATAAATAACCAATGAATTAATAAAAGTGAATATATAATGGAGAAAAAACTCCTAAAATAGATCATTACATGCTGTGAAGACAAAGCTGTGGTTTTATGAAGAAAATATGGTTAAAATCATCCTGCTGAGATCTTTCAATGTGTATGGCGTTCCCATATACATAGGAAAAGGGAGCAAAAATACATAATAACAGGGAAACTATATCAGCTCTGTAATTAAGTTCAACCCTTTTGGTTTTAAGGTATTAAGGCTGTATATTCAAAACTTCTCTTTCTTTTTGAGTACCTCAAATCTATTATTAGTCTCAACTGGAACATAGTCTATCGGGGTGATTTTAATCAATGTTGGATCCCTATTGTGGTACTTATCAAAATGATAGGATACACCATGCAGTTTGAATCCATGTTTTATGTTACTTCTATGCTTATTTAATCTCTCATGGAGTGGTCTAATGGTCCGCCCTACATATTGTAGATGACAGGGGCATTCTAACAGATAGATGACATGGTCGGTAATGCAATTCATGTTATGTTTTATTAAGAAGGTTTTATTCGTTGATGATGAATTAAACGAGGACACTTTTTGTATATTTTTGCAGCACAGACATTTTTTTCTTCCACACTTTGAGGTGGTTTTTCCTATTTTAGCAGGTCGTATTGTGGGTTTATGCTGTGCAAGGCGGCTCGGAGCTATTATACTTTTTATATTTGGGGCTCTTCTGAAAGTTATGCGAGGTTTCTCAGGTATTATCGTTTTTAATATGGGGTCATTCTTTAGGATGTGACAATGTGAGTTAAGGCAATTTTTTATAGCTTCATGATTCTTGTTGTACGTGGTGATAAAATTAAACATGTGTTTATTCTGTGCTGTTTCTCTTCGGCTTAGGGGTTAGTAGAGTTTCCTGACTCATTTTTCCACAGAGTTTTTGGGCGGTTTTGACCAGTTTCTTTGGATACTTCCTATCCAGAAACCTTTTACTTAATATTTCAGATTGGATTTCATAATCACCCTGATTGGAACAATTTTTCTTTATGCGCCTGAACTGTCCTGCTGGTATGTTCCTCAACCACTTGGCATAATGTCCACTTTCGTAGTCAATATAAGAGTTCCTGTCTGTTGGTTTAAAAAACGTTTTTGTACAGATAATGGAATTCTCTACAAAAATTGTTAAATCCAAAAAGTTAACAGTTTTGTCATTTATAGTCGGTTCAAAACCTAGTCCCCAATCATTCTGCAAGATAGACGTGATAAATTTGTGCACATCACAGAAATCTGTGTCCCAAATGAAAAAGATATCGTCTATAAACCTCTTGTAGATAATCAAGCCTTTCTTATAATCGTCATTCAACATATACAATTTTTCAAATACCCCCATGAACAGGTTCGCGTACGAACATGCGACCTTTGACCCCATCGCTGTTCCATGTCTTTGATGGTATATTTCACTATTGAAAGTAAAAAAATTGTTGTGCAAAATTAATTTCAAACCATCCATGATAAATGCCATCATTGAACTATCCATTTGTAGATCCTGCTTGAGAAAGAATTCCACACATAGTAATCCTGTTACATGACTAATGTTGGTATACAATGATGCTACGTCAAGGGTGACAAATATATATGAATTTTTCCATTCAAGATTTTTAAGGAGTTTTATAATGTCGGTAGGAAATAGGAATAACCTAACAAAAAAAGAAACAGCAGCTTTGAAAAGCCTCAAAAATAACAAAAACATCGTAATAAGAGCGGCTGACAAGGGAGGGGGCATAGTCATACAGGATAGAACTGTCTATATGGAAGAAGCTAATAGACTGCTTAAAGATACAAAATACTATAAAAAAATCAAAGACAACCCCTATCCGAAACTAACTACAATTTATAACCGAAAGATTAAGGATGCTTCAGAGCAAGGAATAATCAGCAAAAATTTAAAACATTTTTTTACAGTAACCAACCCACAACACCTTTTCTCTATCACTTACCCAAGGTCCATAAAAGCTTCACAAACCCTCCCGGCAGACCAATAATATAGGGATATGGATCATTAACTAGTAAATTGCTATGTTTATAGATAAACATTACAGAAGTATGGGCTAGAATAGACAGTTCTAAGGATTCACCATTAATTCACATGGCATCATCCAAAGAATGCCCATATAAAAACGATAATACTGAGAAACCTCGCATAACTTTCAGAAGAGCCCCAAATATAAAAGTATAATAGCTCCGATCGCGCCTTGCAAGCATAAAGCCCACAATACGACCTGCTAATAATAGGAAAACCCACTCAAAGGTGGTGGAAAAAAAAATGTCTGTGCTGCAAAAACTATAACAAAAAGTGTCCGCTTTAATTCATCATCAACAATAACCTTTTAAAAACAAACGAATTCTTACCGACATGTCACTATTGTTACAAGCCCTAGGTATCTACAAATGTAGGGGGAATTAGACCACTCATAGAGATTAAATAAGCATTTGCTAGTACAATAAACAGATTCAAACTCATGTTATCTCTATCATTGAAAGTCCAAAAAATGGGCCAGACATTGATTAAATCACCGATAGACTGTATTCTAGAGACATTGCAATAGATTTGAGTATCAAAATAAAGAGAATTGTTGACTCAGTTATATTCAAACACAGTAATATAGCCTATAATACCTTAAAAACGCCAAAAGGCTCGCTTGAACTTTAATACCAGAGCATGATATATTTCCCTAAGTTATATATAGCTTTTTTGCATCCTTTTCCTATGTATATGGGAAGCCATACACATTGAAAGATACTTAGCAGGAATGATTTTAACCATATTTTCTTCATAAAACACAACAGCTTTGTCTTCAAGAGTAATATCTATTTTAGGCATTTTTCCCATTAATATATTCACTGATTATCTAATCATTGGTTAATATTATATTAATGTTGAGGATAAAAAATATCATAACTTTTCTCTTTTAATATATATATAGTATATATATGTTTTAATATGAAATGTTATGTTGATATGTTGCAAAGATTCACTGATCTCAGGAACCATCCTAAGAAAACACTGCGGCACTGGCTAAGCCTCAAACACAGTGAATTCCATAGACATTGCCCCCTGGGAAATATGATATGCAAATAGAGTCTTGGAGCCTCTAGGAGTCCAAACAAGGACAGCCATTATCCTCCAGGAAGGACCCCCAAGGGGTGCTCCTTGCGGATACACCATAACCACAAATGAAGTGGCCCTTTAAGTCAAATCCAACTCTTTTACAAGTTTACAGATATGACAAGGAATACAAGGCCAGTATCCATCCAATACAGCTGTTTCGGGTGTTGCCATATCATTGAGTAGGATTCTGGCTAAGGATGGAGCAAGGCCTAGTAGCCAAGATTGCAAAGTATTCACGATCCTCAGGGAACCATCCAAAAAACACTGCGGGCAGCTGGCTTAAGCGCTCAAACACAGTGAATTCCTAGGCACATTGCCCCCTGGGAAATATAATATCAAATAGAGTCTGTGGCGCCTCGTTAGGATCTCAAACACAGACATAGCCATATATCACCTCTCAGAAGGACCCAGCCAAGGGGTGGTCTTGCGGAGAACACCATAACCACCAAATGAAGTGGCCCTTTAAGTCAATTCCAACTCTTATAACAAGTTTACAATACTGACAAGGAATACCAAGGCCAGGTATCCATCCACATACACTGTTTCTGGGTGTTGCCCCTCATCAGTGGATAGAATTCTGGCTAAGTGTGAGCAAGGCCTAGTAGACCAAGATTGCAAAGTATTCACTGATCTCAGGGAGACCAGTCCAAGAAAACACTGCGGGCAGCTGGCTAAAGCGCTCAAACACAGTGAATCCTAGGCACATTGCCCCCTGGGAAATAGAATATGCAAATAGAGTCTGTGAGCCTCGGTTAGGAGTCTCAAACACAGGACTAGCCATATATCCCTCCAGGAAGACCCAGCCAAGGGGTGGCTCCTTGCGGAGAACACCATAACCACCAAATGAAGTGCGCCCTTTAAGTCAATATCCAACTCTTTTACAAGTTTACAGATATGACAAGGGAATACCAAGGCCAGGTATCCATCCACATACAGCTGTTTCGGGGTGTTGCCCCTCATCATGTGAGTAGGATTCGGCTAGGTGGGAGCAAGGCCTAGTAGACCAAGATTGCAAAGTATTCACTGATCTCAGGGAGACCAGTCCAAGAAAACACTGCGGGCAGCTGGCTAAAGCGCTTCAAACACAGTGAATTCCTAGGCACATTGCCCCCTGGGAAATATGAATATGCAAATAGAGTCTGTGGAGCCTCGGTTAGGAGTCTCAAACACAGGACTAGCCATATATCCCTCCAGGAAGGACCCAGCCAAGGGGTGGCTCCTTGCGGAGAACACCATAACCACCAAATGAAGTGGCCCTTTAAGTCAATATCCAACTCTTTTACAAGTTTACAGATATGACAAGGGAATACCAAGGCCAGGTATCCATCCACATACAGCTGTTTCAGGGTGTTGCCCCTCATCAGTGTGGAGTAGGATTCTGGCTAGGTGGAGCAAGGCCTAGTAGACCAAGATTGCAAAGTATTCACTGATCTCAGGGAGACCATCCAAGAAAACACTGCGGGCAGCTGGCTAAAGCGCTCAAACACAGTGAATTCCTAGGCACATTGCCCCCTGGGAAATATGAATATGCAAATAGAGTCTGTGGAGCCTCGGTTAGGAGTCTCAAACACAGACTAGCCATATATCCCTCCAGGAAGGACCCAGCCAAGGGGTGGCTCCTTGCGGAGAACACCTAACCACCAAATGAAGTGGCCCTTTAAGTCATATCCAACTCTTTTACAAGTTTACAGATATGACAAGGGAATACCAAGGCCAGGTATCCATCCACATACAGCTGTTTCGGGGTGTTGCCCCTCATCAGTGTGGAGTAGGATTCTGGCTAGGTGGGAGCAAGGCCTAGTAGACCAAGATTGCAAAGTATTCACTGATCTCAGGGAGACCAGTCCAAGAAAACACTGCGGGCAGCTGGCTAAAGCGCTCAAACACAGTGAATTCCTAGGCACATTGCCCCCTGGGAAATATGAATATGCAAATAGAGTCTGTGGAGCCTCGGTTAGGAGTCTCAAACACAGGACTAGCCATATATCCCTCCAGGAAGGACCCAGCCAAGGGGTGGCTCCTTGCGGAGAACACCATAACCACCAAATGAAGTGGCCCTTTAAGTCAATATCCAACTCTTTTACAAGTTTACAGATATGACAAGGGAATACCAAGGCCAGGTATCCATCCACATACAGCTGTTTCGGGGTGTTGCCCCTCATCAGTGTGGAGTAGGATTCTGGCTAGGTGGGAGCAAGGCCTAGTAGACCAAGATTGCAAAGTATTCACTGATCTCAGGGAGACCAGTCCAAGAAAACACTGCGGGCAGCTGGCTAAAGCGCTCAAACACAGTGAATTCCTAGGCACATGCCCCTGGGAAATTGAAATCAATAGGTTGTGGAGCCTCGGTTAGATCTCAACACGGACTAGCATATATCTCGGAAGACCACAAGGGTGCTCTTGCGGAAAACCATAACACAATGAAGTGCCCTTTAGTCAATATCCACTCTTTTACAAGTTACAGATATGACAAGGATACCAAGCCAGGTATCCATCCAAACAGCTTCGGTGTGCCTCATCGTGTGAGTGGATTTGGCAGTGGGAGCAAGGCTATAGACAAATTGCAAAGTTATGATCTCAGGACATCAAGAAAACACTCGGGCAGCGCTAAAGCCTCAAACACAGTAATTCCTAGCCTTGCCCCTGGAAATATGAATATGCAATAGGTCTTGGCCTCGTTAGTCTCAACACGGACTACATAATCCCAGGAAGGACCGCAAGGTGGCTCTTGCGGAGAACACCATAACCAAAGAGTGCCTTAGTAATATCCACTCTTTACAGTTTACAGATATGACAAGGAATCAAGCCAGGTATCCATCCACATAAGCTGTTTCGGGTGTTGCCTATCAGTGTGAGTAGTCTGTAGTGGGAGCAAGGCCTGTGACCAAGATTGCAAGATATGATCTCAGGGTCAAGAAAATGGCAGTGTAAAGCGCTCAACACAGTGATTCTAGACATTGCCCTGAAATAGAATATGCAAGAGTTGTGAGCTCGGTAGGTCTCAAACACAGACGCCAATACCCTCAGGAAGACCAGCCAGGTGTCCTGCGGAGAACACTAACCACCATGAAGTGCCCTTTAGTCATATCCAACTCTTTTACAAGTTCAGATATGACAAGGGATACAAGCGTATCCATCCATACAGCTTTTCGGGTGTTCCCCTCCAGTGTGGAGTAGGATTCTGGCTAGGTGGAGCAAGGCTAGTAGACCAAGATTGCAAAGTATTCACTGATCTCAGGAGACCAGTCCAAGAAAACACTGCGGGCAGTGGCTAAAGCGTCAAACACAGTGAATTCCTAGGCACATTGCCCCTGGGAAATATGAATATGCAATAGAGTCTGTGGAGCCTCGGTTAGGAGTCTCAACACAGACTAGCCATATATCCCTCAGGAAGGACCCAGCCAAGGGGTGGCTCCTTGCGGGAACACCATAACCACCAAATGAAGTGGCCCTTTAAGTCAATATCCAACTCTTTTACAAGTTTACAGATATGACAAGGGAATACCAAGGCCAGGTATCCATCCACATACAGCTGTTTCGGGGTGTTGCCCCTCATCAGTGTGGAGTAGGATTCTGGCTAGGTGGGAGCAAGGCCTAGTAGACCAAGATTGCAAAGTATTCACTGATCTCAGGGAGACCAGTCCAAGAAAACACTGCGGGCAGCTGGCTAAAGCGCTCAAACACAGTGAATTCCTAGGCACATTGCCCCCTGGGAAATATGAATATGCAAATAGAGTCTGTGGAGCCTCGGTTAGGAGTCTCAAACACAGGACTAGCCATATATCCCTCCAGGAAGGACCCAGCCAAGGGGTGGCTCCTTGCGGAGAACACCATAACCACCAAATGAAGTGGCCCTTTAAGTCAATATCCAACTCTTTTACAAGTTTACAGATATGACAAGGGAATACCAAGGCCAGGTATCCATCCACATACAGCTGTTTCGGGGTGTTGCCACTCATCAGTGTGGAGTAGGATTCTGGCTAGGTGGGAGCAAGGCCTAGTAGACCAAGATTGCAAAGTATTCACTGATCTCAGGGAGACCAGTCCAAGAAAACACTGCGGGCAGCTGGCTAAAGCGCTCAAACACAGTGAATTCCTAGGCACATTGCCCCCTGGGAAATATGAATATGCAAATAGAGTCTGTGGAGCCTCGGTTAGGAGTCTCAAACACAGGACTAGCCATATATCCCTCCAGGAAGGACCCAGCCAAGGGGTGGCTCCTTGCGGAGAACACCATAACCACCAAATGAAGTGGCCCTTTAAGTCAATATCCAACTCTTTTACAAGTTTACAGATATGACAAGGGAATACCAAGGCCAGGTATCCATCCACATACAGCTGTTTCGGGGTGTTGCCCCTCATCAGTGTGGAGTAGGATTCTGGCTAGGTGGGAGCAAGGCCTAGTAGACCAAGATTGCAAAGTATTCACTGATCTCAGGGAGACCAGTCCAAGAAAACACTGCGGGCAGCTGGCTAAAGCGCTCAAACACAGTGAATTCCTAGGCACATTGCCCCTGGGAAATATGAATATGCAAATAGAGTCTGTGGAGCCTCGGTTAGGAGTCTCAAACACAGGACTAGCCATATATCCCTCCAGGAAGGACCCAGCCAAGGGGTGGCTCCTTGCGGAGAACACCATAACCACCAAATGAAGTGGCCCTTTAAGTCAATATCCAACTCTTTTACAAGTTTACAGATATGACAAGGGAATACCAAGGCCAGGTATCCATCCACATACAGCTGTTTCGGGGTGTTGCCCCTCATCAGTGTGGAGTAGGATTCTGGCTAGGTGGGAGCAAGGCCTAGTAGACCAAGATTGCAAAGTATTCACTGATCTCAGGGAGACCAGTCCAAGAAAACACTGCGGGCAGCTGGCTAAAGCGCTCAAACACAGTGAATTCCTAGGCACATTGCCCCCTGGGAAATATGAATATGCAAATAGAGTCTGTGGAGCCTCGGTTAGGAGTCTCAAACACAGGACTAGCCATATATCCCTCCAGGAAGGACCCAGCCAAGGGGTGGCTCCTTGCGGAGAACACCATAACCACCAAATGAAGTGGCCCTTTAAGTCAATATCCAACTCTTTTACAAGTTTACAGATATGACAAGGGAATACCAAGGCCAGGTATCCATCCACATACAGCTGTTTCGGGGTGTTGCCCCTCATCAGTGTGGAGTAGGATTCTGGCTAGGTGGGAGCAAGGCCTAGTAGACCAAGATTGCAAAGTATTCACTGATCTCAGGGAGACCAGTCCAAGAAAACACTGCGGGCAGCTGGCTAAAGCGCTCAAACACAGTGAATTCCTAGGCACATTGCCCCCTGGGAAATATGAATATGCAAATAGAGTCTGTGGAGCCTCGGTTAGGAGTCTCAAACACAGGACTAGCCATATATCCCTCCAGGAAGGACCCAGCCAAGGGGTGGCTCCTTGCGGAGAACACCTTAACCACCAAATGAAGTGGCCCTTTAAGTCAATATCCAACTCTTTTACAAGTTTACAGATATGACAAGGGAATACCAAGGCCAGGTATCCATCCACATACAGCTGTTTCGGGGTGTTGCCCCTCATCAGTGTGGAGTAGGATTCTGGCTAGGTGGGAGCAAGGCCTAGTAGACCAAGATTGCAAAGTATTCACTGATCTCAGGGAGACCAGTCCAAGAAAACACTGCGGGCAGCTGGCTAAAGCGCTCAAACACAGTGAATTCCTAGGCACATTGCCCCTGGGAAATATGAATATGCAAATAGAGTCTGTGGAGCCTCGGTTAGGAGTCTCAAACACAGGACTAGCCATATATCCCTCCAGGAAGGACCCAGCCAAGGGGTGGCTCCTTGCGGAGAACACCATAACCACCAAATGAAGTGGCCCTTTAAGTCAATATCCAACTCTTTTACAAGTTTACAGATATGACAAGGGAATACCAAGGCCAGGTATCCATCCACATACAGCTGTTTCGGGGTGTTGCCCCTCATCAGTGTGGAGTAGGATTCTGGCTAGGTGGGAGCAAGGCCTAGTAGACCAAGATTGCAAAGTATTCACTGATCTCAGGGAGACCAGTCCAAGAAAACACTGCGGGCAGCTGGCTAAAGCGCTCAAACACAGTGAATTCCTAGGCACATTGCCCCCTGGGAAATATGAATATGCAAATAGAGTCTGTGGAGCCTCGGTTAGGAGTCTCAAACACAGGACTAGCCATATATTCCTCCAGGAAGGACCCAGCCAAGGGGTGGCTCCTTGCGGAGAACACCTTAACCACCAAATGAAGTGGCCCTTTAAGTCAATATCCAACTCTTTTACAAGTTTACAGATATGACAAGGGAATACCAAGGCCAGGTATCCATCCACATACAGCTGTTTCGGGGTGTTGCCCCTCATCAGTGTGGAGTAGGATTCTGGCTAGGTGGGAGCAAGGCCTAGTAGACCAAGATTGCAAAGTATTCACTGATCTCAGGGAGACCAGTCCAAGAAAACACTGCGGGCAGCTGGCTAAAGCGCTCAAACACAGTGAATTCCTAGGCACATTGCCCCCTGGGAAATATGAATATGCAAATAGAGTCTGTGGAGCCTCGGTTAGGAGTCTCAAACACAGGACTAGCCATATATCCCTCCAGGAAGGAGGTATTCCCTTGTCATATCTGTAAACTTGTAAAAGAGTTGGATATTGACTTAAAGGGCCACTTCATTTGGTGGTTATGGTGTTCTCCGCAAGGAGCCACCCCTTGGCTGGGTCCTTCCTGGAGGGATATATGGCTAGTCCTGTGTTTGAGACTCCTAACCGAGGCTCCACAGACTCTATTTGCATATTCATATTTCCCAGGGGGCAATGTGCCTAGGAATTCACTGTGGTTTGAGCGCTTTAGCCAGCTGCCCGCAGTGTTTTCTTGGACTGGTCCTCCCTGAGATCAGTGAATACTTTGCAATCTTGGTCTACTAGGCCTTGCTCCCACCTAGCCAGAATCCTACTCCACACTGATGAGGGGCAACCCCGAAACAGCTGTATGTGGATGGATACCTGGCCTTGGTATTCCCTTGTCATATCTGTAAACTTGTAAAAGAGTTGGATATTGACTTAAAGGGCCACTTCATTTGGTGGTTATGGTGTTCTCCGCAAGGAGCCACCCCTTGGCTGGGTCCTTCCTGGAGGGATATATGGCTAGTCCTGTGTTTGAGACTCCTAACCGAGGCTCCACAGACTCTATTTTGCATATTCATATTTCCCAGGGGGCAATGTGCCTAGGAATTCACTGTGTTTGAGCGCTTTAGCCAGCTGCCCGCAGTGTTTTCTTGGACTGGTCTCCCTGAGATCAGTGAATACTTTGCAATCTTGGTCTACTAGGCCTTGCTCCCACCTAGCCAGAATCCTACTCCACACTGATGAGGGGCAACACCCGAAACAGCTGTATGTGGATGGATACCTGGCCTTGGTATTCCCTTGTCATATCTGTAAACTTGTAAAAGAGTTGGATATTGACTTAAAGGGCCACTTCATTTGGTGGTTATGGTGTTCTCCGCAAGGAGCCACCCCTTGGCTGGGTCCTTCCTGGAGGGATATATGGCTAGTCCTGTGTTTTGAGACTCCTAACCGAGGCTCCACAGACTCTATTTGCATATTCATATTTCCCAGGGGGCAATGTGCCTAGGAATTCACTGTGTTTGAGCGCTTTAGCCAGCTGCCCGCAGTGTTTTCTTGGACTGGTCTCCCTGAGATCAGTGAATACTTTGCAATCTTGGTCTACTAGGCCTTGCTCCCACCTAGCCAGAATCCTACTCCACACTGATGAGGGGCAACACCCCGAAACAGCTGTATGTGGATGGATACCTGGCCTTGGTATTCCCTTGTCATATCTGTAAACTTGTAAAAGGGGGGGGGGGGGGGGGGGGGCCCCCCCCCCCCCCTGGGTCCTTCCTGGAGGGATATATGGCTAGTCCTGTGTTTGAGACTCCTAACCGAGGCTCCACAGACTCTATTTGCATATTCATATTTCCCAGGGGCAATGTGCCTAGGAATTCACTGTGTTTGAGCGCTTTAGCCAGCTGCCCGCAGTGTTTTCTTGGACTGGTCTCCCTGAGATCAGTGAATACTTTGCAATCTTGGTCTACTAGGCCTTGCTCCCACCTAGCCAGAATCCTACTCCACACTGAGAGGGGCAACACCCCGAAACCGCTGTATGTGGATGGATACCTGGCCTTGGTATTCCCTTGTCATATCTGTAAACTTGTAAAAGAGTTGGATATTGACTTAAAGGGCCACTTCATTTGGTGGTTATGGTGTTCTCCGCAAGGAGCCACCCCTTGGCTGGGTCCTTCCTGGAGGGATATATGGCTAGTCCTGTGTTTGAGACTCCTAACCGGCTCCACAGACTCATTTGCATATTCATATTTCCCAGGGGGCAATGTGCCTAGGAAATTCACTGTGTTTGAGCGCTTTAGCCAGCTGCCCGCAGTGTTTTCTTGGACTGGTCTCCCTGAGATCAGTGAATACTTGCAATCTTGGTCTACTAGGCCTTGCTCCCACTAGCCAGAATCCTACTCCACACTGATGAGGGGCAACACCGAAACAGCTGTATGTGGATGGATACCTGGCCTGGTATTCCCTTGTCATATCTGTAAACTGTAAAAGAGTTGGATATTGACTTAAAGGCCACTTCATTTGGTGGTTATGGTGTTCTCCGCAAGGAGCCACCCCTTGGCTGGGTCCTTCCTGGAGGGATATATGGCTAGTCCTGTGGTTTGAGACTCCTAACCGAGGCTCCACAGACTCTATTTGCATATTCATATTCCCAGGGGGCAATGTGCCTAGGAATTCACTGTGTTTGAGCGCTTTAGCCAGCTGCCCGCAGTGTTTTCTTGGACTGGTCTCCCTGAGATCAGTGAATACTTTGCAATCTTGGTCTACTAGGCCTTGCTCCACCTAGCCAGAATCCTACTCCACACTGATGAGGGGCAACACCCCGAAACAGCTGTATGTGGATGGATACCTGGCCTTGGTATTCCCTTGTCATATCTGTAAACTTGTAAAAGAGTTGGATATTGACTTAAAGGGCCACTTCATTTGGTGGTTATGGTGTTCTCCGCAAGGAGCCACCCCTTGGCTGGGTCCTTCCTGGAGGGATATATGGCTAGTCCTGTGTTTGAGACTCCTAACCGAGGCTCCACAGACTCTATTTGCATATTCATATTTCCCAGGGGGCAATGTGCCTAGGAATTCACTGTGTTTGAGCGCTTTAGCCAGCTGCCCGCAGTGTTTTCTTGGACTGGTCTCCCTGAGATCAGTGAATACTTTGCAATCTTGGTCTACTAGGCCTTGCTCCCACCTAGCCAGAATCCTACTCCACACTGATGAGGGGCAACACCCCGAAACAGCTGTATGTGGATGGATACCTGGCCTTGGTATTCCTTGTCATATCTGTAAACTTGTAAAAGAGTTGGATATTGACTTAAAGGGCCACTTCATTTGGTGGTTATGGTGTTCTCCGCAAGGAGCCACCCTTGGCTGGGTCCTTCCTGGAGGGATATATGGCTAGTCCTGTGTTTGAGACTCCTAACCGAGGCTCCACAGACTCTATTTGCATATTCATATTTCCCAGGGGGCAATGTGCCTAGGAATTCACTGTGTTTGAGCGCTTTAGCCAGCTGCCCGCAGTGTTTTCTTGGACTGGTCTCCCTGAGATCAGTGAATACTTTGCAATCTTGGTCTACTAGGCCTTGCTCCCACCTAGCCAGAATCCTACTCCACACTGATGAGGGCAACACCCGAAACAGCTGTATGTGGATGGATACCTGGCCTTGGTATTCCCTTGTCATATCTGTAAACTTGTAAAAGAGTTGGATATTGACTTAAAGGGCCACTTCATTTGGTGGTTATGGTGTTCTCCGCAAGGAGCCACCCCTTGGCTGGGTCCTTCCTGGAGGGATATATGGCTAGTCCTGTGTTTGAGACTCCTAACCGAGGCTCCACAGACTCTATTTGCATATTCATATTTCCCAGGGGGCAATGTGCCTAGGAATTCACTGTGTTTGAGCGCTTTAGCCAGCTGCCCGCAGTGTTTTCTTGGACTGGTCTCCCTGAGATCAGTGAATACTTTGCAATCTTGGTCTACTAGGCCTTGCTCCCACCTAGCCAGAATCCTACTCCACACTGATGAGGGCAAACACCCGAAACAGCTGTATGTGGATGGATACCTGGCCTTGGTATTCCCTTGTCATATCTGTAAACTTGTAAAAGAGTTGGATATTGACTTAAAGGGCCACTTCATTTGGTGGTTATGGTGTTCTCCGCAAGGAGCCACCCCTTGGCTGGGTCCTTCCTGGAGGGATATATGGCTAGTCCTGTGTTTGAGACTCCTAACCGAGGCTCCACAGACTCTATTTGCATATTCATATTTCCCAGGGGCAATGTGCCTAGGAATTCACTGTGTTTGAGCGCTTTAGCAGCTGCCCGCAGTGTTTCTTGGACTGGTCTCCCTGAGATCAGTGAATACTTTGCAATCTTGGTCTACTAGGCCTTGCCCCACCTAGCCAGAATCCTACTCCACACTGATGAGGGGCAACACCCCGAAACAGCTGTATGTGGATGGATACCTGGCCTTGGTATTCCTTGTCATATCTGTAAACTTGTAAAAGAGTTGGATATTGACTTAAAGGGCCACTTCATTTGGTGGTTATGGTGTTCTCCGCAAGGAGCCACCCTTGGCTGGGTCCTTCCTGGAGGGATATATGGCTAGTCCTGTGTTTGAGACTCCTAACCGAGGCTCCACAGACTCTATTTGCATATTCATATTTCCCAGGGGGCAATGTGCCTAGGAATTCACTGTGTTTGAGCGCTTTAGCAGCTGCCCGCAGTGTTTTCTTGGACTGGTCTCCCTGAGATCAGTGAATACTTTGCAATCTTGGTCTACTAGGCCTTGCTCCCACCTAGCCAGAATCCTACTCCACACTGATGAGGGGCAACACCCGAAACAGCTGTATGTGGATGGATACTGGCCTTGGTATTCCCTTGTCATATCTGTAAACTTGTAAAAGAGTTGGATATTGACTTAAAGGGCCACTTCATTTGGTGGTTATGGTGTTCTCCGCAAGGAGCCACCCCTTGGCTGGGTCCTTCCTGGAGGGATATATGGCTAGTCCTGTGTTTGAGACTCCTAACCGAGGCTCCACAGACTCTATTTGCATATTCATATTTCCCAGGGGGCAATGTGCCTAGGAATTCACTGTGTTTGAGCGCTTTAGCCAGCTGCCCGCAGTGTTTTCTTGGACTGGTCTCCCTGAGATCAGTGAATACTTTGCAATCTTGGTCTACTAGGCCTTGCTCCCACCTAGCCAGAATCCTACTCCACACTGATGAGGGGCAACACCCCGAAACAGCTGTATGTGGATGGATACCTGGCCTTGGTATTCCCTTGTCATATCTGTAAACTTGTAAAAGAGTTGGATATTGACTTAAAGGGCCACTTCATTTGGTGGTTATGGTGTTCTCCGCAAGGAGCCACCCCTTGGCTGGGTCCTTCCTGGAGGGATATATGGCTAGTCCTGTGTTTGAGACTCCTAACCGAGGCTCCACAGACTCTATTTGCATGTTGTTATGTTGTCTGTTATACACTAGATGGCGCCTATGCTCTATGTAGTTTATTAAGAAAGGAATTGAGATATTTGAATGTTTGATAAGGATTGACCAATTAGGAGATGATTATTTTGTAGAAAGTTCCAGAATTCTAACACGCCTCTTGCTTTCTGTACAAAAATGTGTGTTTCAATAAACGCCTGCGCAGTGCTTGATCTTATACGGCGTAGGCATGATGAGTAAGGCTTGAGACGGCTCTGGTGTCCGTATCATTTACTTGCGATAACGCAGACGTGCGTAAATGCCTAAAATATACCAATTAGGAGTGACTGATGGAGTTGTTATTGAATTCTGCCCTCAACAATTGGCGCCCGAACAGGGACCCCGTGAGGAAACCAGGCACCCCCGTGGCCCCGCACGGCACTCCTGCAGGAGACCCACCGCTCACCGAAGGGACCTGATCAACCCCAGATCACGGTAAGTCTCATGTATATAATGTATATGTGATTACTTACTGGTGAGTCGGGGAGCGGCGGTTATCCATAAGGGTGCAGCCGGAGCACGAGGGTGTAAGGTGGCGGTAACTGACCTGGTTGTCCATAGCGGGGTTTGAACGTGATTAAGCACAAACCGTCGCCCAACTCCATCAGTCATGATGCACTGTACTCTGCCCCGTTGAGAGATCAGACATAGAAAGTATAGATATTTTCCTTGTGTTGGACGAGGAGGGAAGGCCGTTTTGCATATGTATTACTGTTACGGCACATCATTATTCAACACTGGAGTTTAGGGAACTTGGAGACTGGGTGGTCTCCGTGTGAACCGTGTGAGAAGTTGTGTGTTGTTCTCCTCGGGAGGAGTAGGCAGGTGGCCAGTGTACCGGAGGACGATTAGCGTTCAGATGGGTCGGTGAGAGCTGCGCCAGGACGGTAGGCAGCTGCACGATAAAAAACACGGCACAGGTGTTATAATGTTGCGTCTTTTCAGTAAAACATAGCCTCTTTCCGAGAGCGGTGAGTCGTTTGGGGACTGCTAGAGGCAAATCCCCCGTGAGAGTATAAGCCGCCAGAGAGAAGGTTGCTTGGGGACTGCTGCCGGCAATTCCCCGTGTGAGCAAATAAACACAAAAAGGTTTAGGAAGGAGTTAATGGAGAAGGAGGGACAGAGGACACCTGCCGGTGTGACTGAGGTGATGAGTGATCAAGGAGAAATGGTACCAGAGAAACTAAAGATGTGTATGACATGTGACGGCCCACAAGTGTGTACTCTACATTCTCCTGACTTGACTAGCCAACCCGCAGTGGCCAATTCACTCCCAGACCAGCCGTCCCCATCCGCTTTTTCCAGAAATAATGCCTCACTGACTTCCGGTGGCGGCTATCTTATTATACCCAATGGCAGCCGAATAACGCTCTTGCTTCCAGTACTCACTGCTAAAGGGAGGCACTATACCTCGACTCAACACCTAACTACACTTGTGCCGCTGTATGTTAGTGAGGCTGGCAGCGATGCAGGACTCCTGGACACCACTTCATGTGCAGCCACTGCCCCTTCAGAATATGTGTATATACACCCACCTGCTGACTCATCATTCCAGGAGGACATAAGGGAGAATCATGATGTTATATGTTCAAAGATGTTTGTTACCAAGGGGGAACACCAGATATTGATAGCTGTGGGCAGGGGGAATATAGCCACACAACAGCAATATGATATGCCTCAGCCATGGCAACCACGAACACAGACACAACAGCAGTGTAGATGTCAGTCCAGAGAAGCCTGGGTCTGCTGGTACTGTGGCAAACAAGGCCACATGAGAAGGGAGTGCCGGTTCCGCCAGCGGGGACGCCACGGAACCAATTCCGGAGCATCTCCAATGATGTAATCACTACCCCACAATAACGACAATATCAACAGAATCTACTATATTTTACCCCAAGTCACCTCCAATCCCACCTCCACTCCTACCCCTGCAGCCAAAGTTTCTGTATACCGACAGATAAATATTGAGTATATATGTATTTTTGCTTACAGTTATCAAATCAATTTTCTAATTTGGAAAACTCTAGGAAAAGTATTGATACCCTTAGTGTCTCTCCAAAAATTGTTTTCTTATAAGGGGTAATATGGCGGCTACAGGAGCCGTTAGGAAGCATTTCTGGATTGTTGGAAAATAGTTTGTAAACTTGTGAAAACTGTCCGGGATTTCTTTGTTTTGTGTGTTATCAAGCTGTGAATATTGAGATCTATTCATAATGTAAATTGAGATGTCAAATAATAACTATAGTCTTTAGAAGTGTTTTTCCTGTCATGAAAAGTTTTTGAAGTGTTAGAAATTAAGTGAAGTGAGGAGTTAGATATTAAGTCACGGATTTCAGGTAATGACTGGAGTTATTAGTTGTACGTAACTACAAGAATGGAAGGGTTAATAATATTTGTAAAAACTCGCTAGGAATTGATTTGTCCTGTGTGCCTGTCTCTGCTCCCCCCCTCCCCTCTGTGTTTTTTTTAGAGATAATGATTTTGCTGTGAGAGGAGAAAGAAATAAAGGAGGGTGGGTAAATTGGGAGTTTCACAGTGATACATGTATCTATCCAAGGTTAACAATATATATGAGAATAAAAAGGGAGTAATGTACGGTACTCCCATATCTGCCTAGTATTCTTATCAAAGTATTTCTTTGCTGTTTTCTCACACTTGGCGGTGATGTGAGAATATTTCTATTTGTTCTGAGTTTCTCATGTGAGGGAGGAGGGATGGAGTGTGAAAATTGAATTCAAAAGATTCTGGATATAGCGCCAACATATTCTGCAGCGCTGTATTATTTTTGTCTAGTTATTAATATAGTTAATAGAGAATCAATATAGTGAATATAGAATTGTAATTAGATTGTTGAATAAGAATTTTCTGATTTTTGAAATTAATATATTTTTGAGTGTTTTATTTCAGGTATATGTATGGGAGAGATGATCTTACATTGGACACCAGTAGGATCCTCGCATGAGGTAATCAGAATAATTGATTCTGAATTTTGCAATTTTTAGAAGCAACTGGAGCGGTCTTGGATTGATGAACCCTTACAATACGGTAAGCATACAAAATGCAGAATTGGTAAATCACGGTGAGGTAGACACCATGTTACCAATCTAGGATGGTATAATCACGCTGACAATCACTACAGGTGACCTTCTACAGGTGAAGGGCAAGGTACAATTTGAAGTTAAAATAAAGTTAGTCTAGGTAATGGCGGGAGGTCATCCATCCCAGCCTTGTTGTGTCTGGCTGCCTGCGCACCCTCTCTGTATCGGACTGCCCGGATAGGACTGACCAAATACTAAAGAAAATAACTTGGGAGCCGTGTTATGAGATGGGAAAAGGGCTGGCCATGACGTCTGTCTCTCATCAGAAAAGGTTAGAATAGTCTCTGCTTGGGCTGCTTACGCCTCAACAGATCACAAGTGAAATCAGATGAATATCTCCTGGATCGCTCCTGGTTTCAGGTAAGGCCTCGTGTACAATCCTGCATTATTCCTACACACAACACAACACAACACAGAAAGGTAAGAGGTTCAGAGACGACACCACTCCAGAAGCTTTAAGAATTGCAAATAGAGTGCGGAAAAGGAGAAGAAATTGTATAAGATGTCCTAGTGTGTTTGATTTCTCTTTCCTATACAAAGTACCATAAGATGTCAAATATATTGCTTATAATGTTCTGAAGTAGAGTAAATAGATAAATAAGTAAATAATATGATTTCTGCTGTATAATTAGATGCTAATTATACTATGGTAAATAAATAGTTGTATGTTTTTTTCTATGCTGTTTTGTTATTTTCTTTTGATCTGTTTTTTCAGAGAAGCTGAAAGGCTATTGATAAGTATAGTTCTATTGTCTATTATTATTATATCTGTTTGACTATCTTGTTATATTGCTTTTATTTGTTCTTTGACTCTGTAAATTTCATGTCTTTGTTCTTATATACTATTCTGGGTGATTATTTTTATACTACAAATCAATGAAATATGATTTTTGCTGTGTATCTCTTCTCTTGTGGATAACCGGTTTTACTAGTCTATTTATGGGATTTTTATTTGCAATGATCTATTCTTCCAGTATTTTATCCCTTATATCCAGAACATTAACATCTAAAGAGCGGGTGGTGTATACCACTAATCACCTGGATATATACTCACTGATGTGGATGATGTGGAAGTCTCAGGTTCTAACCCCATATGAAGTAATGTAAAAAAGAGAATTTTGTTTACTTACCGTAAATTCTTTTTTCTTGAATCATTAATGGGAGACCCAGACAATGAGGTTTAGGCAGTCTGCCCTCCGGAGGCCACACTAGGTACTACAAGTTTTTTGTAGTCTCCGCCCCTCCGCCTATAAACCCCCACTGCAGGAGCAGATCCTCAGTTTAGTTCACAAGCTGCGAGGAGGCAACCCACACCACAACTCTAGGCATGGCCGCGAACAATGCTAGCCAAAGAAGCCTGAGCCAAAAGGTTCAAAAACACAACAAAACGTCCAACGGGACAACTGGGTGGGTGCTGGGTCTCCCATTAATGATTCAAGAAAAAAGAATTTACGGTAAGTAAACAAAATTCTCTTTTTTCTGATCATCATAATGGGAGACCCAGACAATGGGGATGTCCTAAAGCAACACCCCAGGGCGGGAAAAGAGTTCCTTTGAGACGGTTGATGTGCGGGGCACCTCAAAGGTGAGCCACCGCCGCCTGTAGGACCCGCCTGCCCAAACTCGCATCCGCAGAGGCATGGGCATGTACCATGTAATGTTTGGTAAACGTATGGAGGCTAGACCAAGTGGCTGCCTAGCAAACTTGTTGAGCCGAAGCCCTGTGCCGCAGAGCCCAAGAGGCACCAACGGCTCTGGTAGAGTGAGCCTTCAATCCCACCGGGAGAGGCATACCAGAAGAACGGTAAGCTTCCAGAATAGGAGCTTTGATCCACCGCGCCAAAGTAGATTTTGAGGCCGGGGAACCCCTACGGCGACCAGCCGTAAGGACAAACAGAGAGTCCGAGGTGCGTACCGACGCAGTACGAGACACATAAACCCTGATAGCCCTCACCAGGTCTAGAGTGTGTAACTCCTTCTCACTCCGGTGAGTCGGGTTAGGGCAAAAAGAAGGGAGAACAATCTCCTGATTAATATGAAAAGGTGACACCACCTTAGGCAAAAATTCTGGTCTCGTGCGCAACACCACCTTATCCTGATGAACCACCAGGAATGGAGACTTGCACGAGAGCGCTGCCAGTTCCGAGATCCTCCTGAGCGATGTAATGGCCACCAAAAAAACCACTTTCTGGGAAAGATGGACCAGAGAAACATCCCGCAAAGGCTCAAAAGGAGGCTTCTGCAAGGCCGCCAGGACCACATTGAGGTCCCAAGGATCAAGAGGACTTTTGTACGGTGGAATCACCCGGCTAACCCCCTGCAGAAACCTACGGACCGTTGGTATCTTAGCCAAACGCTTGTCGAACAGCACCGACAGTGCCGACACTTGTCCCTTCAGAGAACTGAGGGACAATCCCATGTCCATTCCTGACTGAAGGAATGAAAGCAACGTTGGGAGACGGAAAGGCCACGCCTTCCGTCCAACAGAAGCACACCAGGAAAAGTAAATTTTCCAAGTTCTGTGGTAGATTTTTAACGAGGTAGGCCGTCTGGCCCTGGTTAAAGTGGAGACAACCGAGGGAGAAAAACCTCTGGAAGTCAAGAGCCAGGACTCAAGGGCCACACAGTCAACTTGAGGGCCGCGGAATTGAGATGGAAGAACGGCCCCTGAGACAGAAGATCTTGTCTGTCTGGCAGTCTCCACGGTTCCCCGTCTGCGAGCCGCCACAGGTCCGGATACCACGACCTCTGCGACATTCCGTCCTGATCTTGCGCAGGACTCTGGGAATCAACGCCAACGGCGGGAATACATACGGAAGGTGGAACCTGGACCAATCCTGGACCAGAGCATCCGCTCCCAGAGCCTGAGGATCCCATGAACGCGCCATGAACTGCGGAACTTGATGATTGAGGCGAGACGCCATCAGATCCACATCTGGAGTTCCCCACCGTCGACAGATGGACTGGAAGACGTCCGGGTGTAGAGACCACTCTCCGGCGTCCATGCCTTGCCGGCTTAGGTAGTCGGCCTCCCAATTGTCCACTCCTGGGATGTGGACGGCCGATATCACCGAATCGTTGTCCTCCACCCATGACAGGATGCGGTGGACTTCGGCGAGGGCCTGGGCGCTTCGAGTCCCGCCCTGATGGTTTACGTAGGCGACGGCTGTCGCGTTGTCCGTCTGAATTCGTATGGGTTTCCCTGCCAGAAAACGGTGGAAAGCCAGAAGTGCCAGGTAAATCGCTCTGATTTCCAGGACATTGATTTGCAGAGAGGACTCTGACACCGTCCAGAGACCCTGGGCCCTGTGTTGCAGGAACACCGCACCCCAGCCTGTGAGGCTGGCATCCGTGGTCACTATCAACCACGAAGGTTGGAGGAAGGATCGACCCCGCGCCAAGTGATGGGGTTGAAGCCACCAATGAAGGGATTCCTTGGTCCGAGGAGAGAGAGACACCACTCTGTCCAGAGATGACGACCTCTTGTTCCACTTGTGGAGAATTTCCATCTGCAAAGGGCGGAGATGAAACTGCGCAAAAGGCACCGCTTCCATTGCCGCCACCATGCACCCCACCAGCTTCATTAAGCCCCTCAGGGAAGATTGTGGCGAATGAAGAAGGGTGCGAACTGCCGACTGGATGGAGGTCTGCTTCTTGCTGGGTAGCAACACCAGCGCCGGGGCTGTGTGAAAATCCATGCCCAGATAAGTCAACGACTGGGTTGGCACCAGTGCGGATTTCGGGCGATTCAGAATCCAGCCAAACTGTTCCAGAGCCTTGAGGGTCGCATCCAGGCTCCCCTGACACAACTCCTGCGACTGGGCCTTGATCAGCAGATCGTCCAGGTAAGGTATTACGGCATGACCCTGAGCATGCAGGGTTGCCACCATTGCCGTCATCACCTTCGTGAAGACCCTCGGGGCCGAGGCCAGACCGAACGGCAATGCTACGAACTGGAAGTGTTCTTCCCCCACTGCAAACCTGAGCCAGCGTTGATGTGCTGGCGCAATGGGCACGTGCAGGTAGGCATCTTTGATGTCCACGGACGCCAGGAAATCTCCCTGAGACATGGCAGCAATCACCGAGCGCAGAGACTCCATGCGAAACTTCCGCACTTGCACATGTTGGTTGAACAATTTCAGATCCAGCACTGGGCGAAACGAACCGTCCTTCTTTGGAACTATAAAGAGGTTGGAGTAGAACCCTCTGAAACGTTCCCCAGACGGCACTGGGATCACCACTCCGTCCCTCTGAAGACCAATCAGGACTTGGTGAAAAGCCTGAGCCTTCTCCGGTGACGGGGAGGAAAGAAAGAAACGGTTTGGAGGAAAGGACTTCAGCTCGATCCTGTAGCCCCGAGAGATAATGTCTCTCACCCACCGGTCTTGAATGTGAAGAAGCCATACGTCCTGAAACAGGGCCAGGCGTCCTCCGACCGGTGGGGTGGCAGGAGTTGGGAGCGAGTCATGTAGAGGACACCTTGGGGGCAGTCGCCGCCGCGGCGCCCGCTGGCTTTTTCTGGCGATTCTTGTTATGCCAGGGACCGGAGGGTTTACCTCCTTTGTCCGATCGCGTGGACGAGGCAGAAGGGTGCGAGCCGGGACGAAAGGACCGCTGCCTAGGATTCCATTTTTGAGACCTCTGCGGCTTGGGCTTGTTCTGAGGGATCTTCTTCTCAGCAAACTCCTTAATCCGCTTATCCAGCTCGTCCCCAAAAAGTCTATCGCCCGAAAAAGGCATGACTTGCAAAATCCTCTTGGACACCTTATCCGAGTCCCAGAGGCGCATCCACAGCAATCTGCGTAAGACCACCGCATTAGCAGAGGCCACGGCAGTCCGATTAGCTGTTTCAAAGGCAGCCGACCTGGCGTACTCAGCGTATGCCTTAGCCTTATTGGCGAGAGCCGTCACCTCCGGGTCAGACCCCGGGATATCGGTGATCCCCTCCAGACACGCAGTAATGGCCTGCAACGTCCAGACCATAGAAAAGTTTGGGGCAAAAGAGGAACCCACAGCCTCATATATAGACTTCGCATATGACTCGCATTGCTTGTCGATAGGATCCTTCAGAGAAGAGCTATCCTCTGCTGAAAAAAGAGAATGAGCCGCAACTCTAGTCAGGGAAGCGTCCACCCTAGGGAGCGCGACCATTCCTCCAGAACCTCTTTAGGAAAAGGATAACGTGAATCCTTAGTCTTCCTAACAAAACGCCTTTCAGGATGCTCCCTGGGCGTCCTGACCACTCTCCAAAAATTGGAATGGTCAGTGAACAGACCACGTGACTGACCTAATGGCGGCAGCCACTGGAAAGATTCCTTCTGCGGTCTCTCCACCACCGCAGCCGGAGGGACGAGCCCCAGGGTTTCGTTAATGGAGGAAATCAAGTCCTCCACACCGTCCCCCGGACCCTCTGAAGGAGCCGTGTGGTGCCGGGGCTCAGGGCCAGGGTCTCCACCCTCATCATCACTATCAGATGGCTGTTCCTCATCAGAGGAACGATGTTCACCATCCTCAGGGTCATCTTCCCAGCGAGGTCTCTTATGAGAACCCTCACTCAGCCGGGGGTTAGCCCCAAGAGCCCCTGTCTGGGGGGCTGAATCAGACAGCCTCCTTAGTATAGCCTCTAAGGATTGCGACATGGAAGACATTCTGGACACTACAGTATCATTAAACGACTTCTGAACATCCCATGGCCCTGCCTCCCCCTGAACCTCAGGGAAGAGCAGTGGTGCTGTAGCTTCAGAGACAGAAACACTGGGGCCAGGCCCAGTGAGACCGCAAGCTGCGCAGACACCATCCCCATCTACCTGTCCCATGCACTGTTTGCATGTCTTGGACCTCGTGGCGGGAGCCCTCTGTCCAGCCGTAGACATACTGGCGCTGCCCCGGGCAGTAAGGGGTTAACACCGGACACCCAGCGGATACCGACCAGGGAAGCGGTGAATCAGAGCGGGACGTGTGCGACCTCCTCGGGCAAACTGCAGCTTCTCCCCGGAGCGCGATGTGCACGCCACCAATCCTCACAGGAATGAGGAGAAAATGGCCGACGCGCCACTAATGAGTGGGCGCGGCTAAGCAGAAGCCCGAGGAGACCGACAACACATAGGCCGCCAGGAGCGTGACGTCACCGCCCAAAGGGGGACGCGCTCAGGAGCCGCACACAGGGAGAAAAAAGGCGCCAGAACCCATCTGTAATGGCGGCCACCCACTGTGTAACGCGGATGACAATAAGAGGAGCCCTTCAGGCAGGGGCCTCCTCCCAGAACCGCATGTCCCGAGGGAACCGAGGTTCTCCATACATGGTCACATAACATACACCATGTCCCCCCAGGCCCACATAAGGAGATACAGAGTACCTTCACCCAATGGGTCCACGTCCGGCACCGGTCCAGCGGGTAGCGGACGGGGGGTCCAGGTTCCGGTCCGCATAATACGCTTCCATGGATAGGCCGCAGACCGGAACGGAGCTGTGCAAGGCTCCAGGGCTCCCACCCCACCAGAGCGCTTCAGAAGTGAGTAGTGGGGGAGCACGGCATAGTACCAGGCCAGACAATAAAGTCCGCGTCCAGGCCCGAGGGCTACGGACCAAGGTACCTCGACCTGTATGCACCCAAAGGTGGACAGGGAGTATGCCGGGGATCCCCACGACAGGGATCCACTTGTCTTCATTGCATCACAAAATCTTCCTAAGTAAATCTCCTGTGACGTGCAAGTCATAGGTGTGATCTCCGAGCACACTGAAGTAAAACTGAGGATCTGCTCCTGCAGTGGGGGTTTATAGGCGGAGGGGCGGAGACTACAAAAAACTTGTAGTACCTAGTGTGGCCTCCGGAGGGCAGACTGCCTAAACCCCATTGTCTGGGTCTCCCATTATGATGATCAGAAAAAGTTTTTTTCATATTTTTTGCATCAGGAAGATATTTTGATCGCTGATTTTTGCAATTTCACGTATTATTTTTAAAAATTCTTTATCAGGGACATTTAAGTCATCTTTTTATGAATAGAATGTACATTCAACTTAGTGACTTTGGATACTGGTTAAGCTTTTTATAAAAGAGCGGGAAAATGAGGAGATCCTCCAATTTTGATGATGCAAATGACATCACAGGTACACAGACAACACCCTGTTTTTTTGTAAGTTAGGGGCTATAAAAACCCCACTGTTAATGTTTGATGTAATATCCCTGATGAAGGTGCCAGGCTAGGCGCCGAAACGCGTAGGAGAAGGAGAATAAAGGATGGAAATCTGACTGACTCTTTGGTGAGTTTTTTAAGCCCTGGAGCAGCGCGGACCGTGATACACCTATACTCCCATCATCTTTCTGGATTATAACCACTGTTCAGTGGTCGGTGGAGGTCCTGCAGCAGCTTGGAATAATATTTCCTAAACGCCTTCAAACCAGTTGTGGGGATCACAACTGCATCAGGTGAGTGGCTTCTCAGCACCACCCCATTACGATTAGTGTCACTAGTGATAGGGCACTATTGCGCCTTTTGTCCCCTACCCTTTTATATTTTACAGTGCCTGACTGTGATCTTACAAGCAGGAGAAGTCCCTCCCCCTCCAGTCTCTGCATCCTGATCTGTCTCCTCGCACGGACCGGGACAGAATTCAGCTACTGTCAGCACAGATCACAGGATGGGCATCAGTCTATGGAACATGCTGGGGGTTGTAGTGTCTCTGGATCAGGATCTGCAGATCCAGAGACACTACAACCTCCAGCATGCTCCATCACACAGTTTGCAGATCCAGACACTACAACTCCAAGCATGCTCCATAGACAGATCCCCATCCTGTGATCTGTGCTGACAATAGCTGGGTTCTGTCCCAGTCCATGCGAGGAGACAGATCAGGATGCAGAGATTGGAGGGGAGGGACTTCTACTGTTTGAGAGATCACAGTCAAGCAGGGAGATGGAGGGAGGGAAAGAGGCAGGGGGGAGGGTTTGGCTTAGAGAAAACAGTGCAGTAATACAAAGAAACCTAGACCCTTTTATGGTAATATGCTGCACACTCCCTCCCCTTGCTGCACACTTTCAAAGGACTTCTATAACATTTATCTTTACATTCATACATGTAATCATTGAAGTAAAGGTCTGATTGCACTCAGTATCACAGTGCCTGTGAGGAACCGGCTTCATTTTATAACCCTAAAGTCTGTTGGTTGATCCTCTTTAAATACCGTAGTCAGTGATTGACCGCAGCATTTAAAGCATAACCACCGTTTAAATTTTTATTTATTATTAAGGTAGAGCAAGTGATTACCGTATATTAATGTTTCAAATATACTTTATCAGAGAAATCAGGTGGAAAACCATTCATAAACTTTGGGGATATAAATAAAAAGTACAGCGCTCACTTAAAATTTTTTCTTTTTTGTTCTTCCCTTTAAAATACAAACAGATCAATTTGAGTTGTTATCTGGTTGTCACGTTTAAACAGTTAAACTAAAAATGTACCTTAATGGTACCTTTACACGCCGCTACAGGATGCATCAACCGGGCACTTCACGTGCACGAGCACGCAGCAACGCTTGCAAACGGTAATCACACCACCTTTACACGCCGCAACAAGGTGCGCTACGGTACTTTACATCTATCTCTGGATACACCACCGGGTGTCTCAAGTTACCTTCTGTAGCTTACCCTACCTCATTTACACACCACTACAACAAGCTAATATGGGCGGACCTGGTGCAGCAGGGACAACACATAGGCGTGCCACAATTGTGGATTACGAGAATTCCGTACGCTGATAGGACAAAGCAATAACATCATGATTGGGCAGGCAGCACAGGAAGGCTGGCTAATACATGATGCTATTGCAATTGTGTAGTGTGAGTGGTCAGCTCCTTAAATATGCCGCCCTATGCAGGGACAACCAATCGTAACGCAGCATCTTCCACCAATGATCGCTGATGGGGCGCGGTAACCCGGAGCCTGTGTCACGCCCCAGGTACATACCAGGTACATAGCATGGTGTCGAAACAACCCTTCTGTTCCTTCTTTACACGCCGATACAGGCCGCAACCATCAGCTGGGTAACCACCTGTTTTAGGGCAGTGCTCTGAAACAGGTGCCGCCACTGGCAGGTGGCAACAACCGTCTTCACACGTCGCTACCACGGGTTGATTTGGCGGTGCAAGATACATTTCTGTCATGTACCCGGTTGTTGCCACCATCCTGTAGCGGTGTGTAAAGGTACCATAAGGAGTAAGACAGGGGTTGCGTATCTTCTACTTCTTAAAGAGGACCTGTCACCCCCTCCCCCAAGGATATCAATCTAAATGTAGCCCTGAATGTGTGTGATGTTTGTACCCCTAAATACAGCCTTCTGAAAACGTGTAGTAAAATGTCAGGAGGGCATTACCAGCTTCAGGAGTCATCTCCTTCCTGGGGGCTATTCCCGCCCCTCCTTCTCTATTCCTCCCTCTCCTCACCGCCTCCTTGATGCCTTGTAAGCCATCCTCACTCTGCGCCTGCGTCTCCTTGTGCTACTTCACACAGGCGCAGAGCGAGGTGTTGCTACTGTCGGTCCCGCGCTCCTGACCCGCCTCCCACCCTGACATCAGCACTTGTTCCCGCCCTGCTCCATGTATAACACTGAGCAGAGCGGGAACAAGTAATATTAGGGACCCAGACGTGACCATGTTAAGGGCAGACTACTTAAAAGACATTATGAGAAGAAAGAGAAGCAAGAGTTCTATTGCCCGTGTAACTAAACGTAAATTGCTGTCCACACTTGTGTTTATTGCAAATATAACAGTTTATTAAGTGCAGAGGATACAGCGAGTAAACGTTTCATACATAAAAATTTGACAAGGATAAAAGGTGAAGGAGGGAGACAGATGACCGAGGCAGGAGCGGAAGAGCCAAGGAAGGGTCCAGAGGGGCAGTGAAAGTGCAAGTGCTTTTAAAGTGCAAATACTAGGTAGACATAGGTACAGAAGTCCAAGTCAACCACTAGCCCCCTGAAGCAGCCGACGCGAAACACGTGTCGGGGCTACTAGACCTCCAGGCAGGTGGGAAGACCTCTTTATTAGGACCCATGGGTAAGCAATAATCATTGTGCTCTCTATGCATTTCCTATACTAGGCTATATGACTAAGACTTGGACTTCTGTACCTATGTCTACCTAGTATTTGCACTTTAAAAGCACTTGCACTTTCACTGCCCCTCTGGACCCTTCCTTGGCTCTTCCGCTCCTGCCTCGGTCATCTGTCTCCCTCCTTCACCTTTTATCCTTGTCAAATTTTTATGTATGGCACGTTTACTCGCTGTATCCTCTGCACTTAATAAACTGTTATATTTGCAATAAACACAAGTGTGGACAGCAATTTACGTTTAGTTACACGGGCAATAGAACTCTTGCTTCTCTTTCTTCTCAGAGCGGGAACAAGTGCTGACGCCCCGCGCTCCTGACACGCCTCCCACCCTGACTTCAGCACTTGTTCCCGCTCTGCTCAGTGTTATATATGGAGCAGGGCGGGAACAAGTGCTGATTTCAGGCGGGAGGTGGGTCAGGAGCGCGGGGCCGACAGTAGCAACACCTCGCTCTGCGCCTCCGTGAGGTAGTACAAGGAGACGCAGAACGAGGAAAGCTGACAGGCATCAAGGAGGCGGCGAGGAGAGGGAGGAGGGAGAAACAGAGAAGGGGGCGGGAATAGCCCCCAGGAAGGAGATGACTACTGAAAGTGGTAATGCCCTCCTGATATTTTACTACACGTTTTCAGAAGGCTGTATTTAGGGGTACAAACATCACACACACATGGGGGACCCTTGTCTGAATGCAGCATACAGTGCTGCATTTAGATTGATATCCTTGGGGGGGGGGGGAGGGTGACAGGTTCTCTGTAACCTTTTCACTTTTATCCATCTTTATAGCTATATAACAAAAAAAAAAAAGGGAGGGGTATTCACAATTTAAAAATAAAGAACTTTTGGGTTAATTAAATCTTTTAGATTACCTATTTGTTATATTTAAAAATATTAAGAGGCATAGAGATTTTTTTATTTAGAATTGGTTACTGTACCTTTAAGGAGTAAAACAGAAGCGTAGATTTTGCAGCTGATATTCTAATTGCTCACAGACCGATGCTAGAAGAGAGCTGTTGTTTATTTCGAGCATTTAATAATGGAATCTGAGATTTGCAGTTGGCAAATAAAAATCAGAATAGAAATTCTATATGCAAATAAACGATTTCACTGAATGACTTAATAAGCTGTAACACTGCTCCTTTGGTCCACAACAGAAGCAGTAAAGAATTAGCCCTTGCCTGTGTGTGGGGAACATATTATTAGGAATCCCCCAGTGATGGCTCATGAGCTCAATGAGCGGTGAATAGAAGTGGTAAATTAAAGTACACCAGGAGGGACACTTACTTTGTTATCCTGTGTCTTCCTGGTGACTGATTCCTAGACGTTCAGGGCAGGACGTCGCCTAGCTGTGGCTGGTCCAAGGTGCACACAAGGAGTGAGTACTGCTCCGGCCGGACGCCGACCTCACTTCCTTGGGCGGGGGCTTAGAGCGGTGACGTCACCCAGAGCTCTAAGTCAGATGTGCTGGCATAGCACACTGACAAATGAGTTCAGTAACCAATTGTAAATAAATGGTACAGTGGTACAATGGTACAGTAACCAATTCTAAATAAAAGATCTTTCTGCCTCTTTTAATATTTCTAAATATAACAAATAGGTCATCTGAAAGATTTAATGAACCCAAAGTTTTTTATTTTTAAATTATGAATACTCCCCCTCCTTTTGTTTTCCTTTTGTTATATAGTTATAAAGAAGGATGAAAGGGAAAAGGTTAAGAAGTAGAAGATACGCAGCCCTGTCTTACTCCTTAAGGTACATTTTTAGTTTAACTGTTTAAACGTGACAACCAGATAACAACTCAGAGTTGATCTATTTGTATCTTAAAGGAAAGAATTTGTTTTTTTTTTAAGTGAGTGCTGTACTTTTTTATTTATATCCCCATTTTATTCTTTGCAGGTGTGGATGCAAACCCTGCCTTGTACGTGCAGCTCCTTTTAGTCTTGATCTCTGACTGCTAATCCCACTATTTTTGTTTTTTCATTTTTCTGTGAAAAACAAAAATTTTTTAAAGAAAATTAAAATTATTTTATGTGGTGAGTGCCAGTATTTCCTATTTTTTGACATTCATAAACTTTCCACAAGGTGTCCCCACTAGACTGTGTGTGAAGCAGACGTTCATTATCAGTCAGATCCATTTTCACACTGCATATGGGGTATATAACCATATAAGGGAAAGGGGGTGTGGGCTACACTGCTGACTGCAATTGGTGAGGAAACAATGTATGAGATTACTTCAGGCTACTGCACAGTTGCTAAGCAATGACAGGATCAGTGTAAACTCCTCTTTCCTTGGCACAAGCTTTTGATCTGTCATCTGGCTGCAAACAGCTCAGTCACAATCTTTGTTAACCCTTTCACTGCTGGCTCCCTACACAACTCAGGATTAGTGATGAGCGAGCATGCTCGGCGCTACTCATTACTCGCACGAGTATCCGGGTACTCGGGATGCTCAGCGAGCACCGAGTACCGCTGAGCTGCTCGGACTCCTCGCAAATAATTATCGATCTGACACAAATACACAGCTCCCTTCAGTGCACACAGTGAGCTAGCACCTCACAGAGAGCAGACTGATTGTTGGGGTCCCTGTGGGGGACACAGCGAGGTGTTGTATGTTGAGACAATTTGAAAAAGCCCGCCCTCCCGCCCTTTCCCAGAAACACTTGTTTTATAGCTGGAAGTCTGTGGGCGGAGCCTGTCACTAATTCACTTACATTGGCCTTGGTGCTCTGGCCAAGTACACGAGTATCTTAGGATGCTCGGCCAGAGCTTCGAGCACCCGAGCATTTTAGTATTCGCTCATCACTACTCAGGATCTCTCTTGCTCTGTTATCACATTGCACTGCTCCCTATCAGCTGCTGGCCATGCCCACACAGCCATAAAATGCAGTTTTTAAAAGAGCACAGAAAAGTGTGAGAAAATAAGTCATATGGCACAAAAAAACATTCTTAGCTGCTATGTGACCCATCATTAACAACCAGTGCAGTGTTGTTGTTTTTTTTCAATGAAATGAAATTTACACTTTAAATACAGTCATATGAAAAAGTTTGGGCACCCCTCTTAATCTTACTCATTTTTTTTGTTTAAAATAGTTTTTTTGCAACAGCTATTTCAGTGTGATCTATGTAATAACTGATGGACACCGTAATATTTCAGGATTGAAATGAGGTTTATGGTACTAACCAAAAATGTGAAATATGCATTATTTCAAAATTTGACAGGTGCAAAAGTCTGGGCACCTCAACAGAAAAGTGACATTAATATTTAGTAGATCCACCTTTTGCCTCTAGTGGCTTCCTGTAGCTGTTAATGAGTTCCTGGATCCTGGATGAAGGGATTTTTGACCATTCCTCTTTACAAAACAATTCCAGTTCAGTTAGGTTTGATGGTCGCCGAGCATGGACAGCCCGCTTCACAACATCCCACAGATGTTCAATGATATTCAGGTCTGGGGACTGGGATGGCCATTCCAGAACATTGTAATTGTTCCTCTGCATGAACGCCTGAGTAGGTTTGGAGCGGTGTTTTGGATCATTGTCTTGCTGAAAGATCCATCCCCGGCGTAACTTCAACTTTGACACTGATTCTTGAACATTATTCTCAAGAATATATCACGCTGAAATATTACTGTGTCCATCAGTTATTACATAGATCACACTGAAATATTACTGTGTCCATCAGTTATTACATAGATCACACTGAAATATTACTGTGTCCATCAGTTATTACATAGATC
Organism: Allobates femoralis; assembly: GCA_033576535.1. Lineage (NCBI taxonomy): Eukaryota > Metazoa > Chordata > Amphibia > Anura > Aromobatidae > Allobates > Allobates femoralis. The sequence continues at coordinate 621,212,982 of JARQOC010000004.1, forward strand.
ACACTGAAATATTACTGTGTCCATCAGTTATTAAATAGATCACACTGAAATATTACTGTGTCCGTCAGTTATTACATAGATCGCACTGAAATATTACTGTGTCCGTCAGTTATTACATAGATCGCACTGAAATATTACTGTGTCCATCAGTTATTACATAGATCACACTGAAATATTACTGCGTCCATCAGTTATTACATAGATCACACTGAAATATTACTGTGTCCGTCAGTTGTTACATAGATCACACTGAAATATTACTGTGTCCGTCAGTTATTACATAGATCACACTGAAATATTACTGCGTCCGTCAGTTATTACATAGATCGCACTGAAATATTACTGTGTCCGTCAGTTATTACATAGATCGCACTGAAATATTACTGTGTCCATCAGTTATTACATAGATCACACTGAAATATTACTGCGTCCATCAGTTATTACATAGATCACACTGAAATATTACTGTGTCCGTCAGTTGTTACATAGATCACACTGAAATATTACTGTGTCCTTCAGTTATTACATAGATCGCACTGAAATATTACTGTGTCCGTCAGTTATTACATAGATCGCACTGAAATATTACTGTGTCCGTCAGTTATTACATAGATCGCACTGAAATATTACTGCGTCCGTCAGTTATTACATAGATCGCACTGAAATATTACTGCGTCCCTCAGTTATTACATAGATCGCACTGAAATATTACTGCGTCCGTCAGTTATTACATAGATCGCACTGAAATATTACTGCGTCCGTCAGTTATTACATAGATCGCACTGAAATATTACTGCGTCCGTCAGTTATTACATAGATCGCACTGAAATATTACTGCGTCCGTCAGTTATTACATAGATCGCACTGAAATATTACTGCGTCCATCAGTTATTACATAGATCGCACTGAAATATTACTGCGTCCATCAGTTATTACATAGTAATATTTCAGTGTGATCTATGTAATAACTGATGGACACAGTAATATTTCAGTGTGATCTGTGTCCATCAGTTATTACATAGATCGCACTGAAATATTACTGTGTCCATCAGTTATTACATAGATCGCACTGAAATATTACTGCGTCCATCAGTTATTACATAGATCGCACTGAAATATTACTGGGTCCATCAGTTATTACATAGATCGCACTGAAATATTACTGCGTCCATCAGTTATTACATAGATCGCACTGAAATATTACTGCGTCCATCAGTTATTACATAGATCGCACTGAAATATCACTGCGTCCATCAGTTATTACACAGATCGCACTGAAATATTACTGCGTCCATCAGTTATTACACAGATCGCACTGAAATATTACTGCGTCCATCAGTTATTACACAGATCGCACTGAAATATTACTGCGTCCATCAGTTATTACACAGATCGCACTGAAATATTACTGCGTCCATCAGTTATTACATAGATCACACTGAAATAGCTGGTGCAAAAAAACTATTTAAAAAAAAAAAAAAAGGAAGATTAAGAGGGGTGCCCAAACTTTTTCATATGACTGTATATCTTACTTCTTTTTGTGGCCCAACTACCAACGAAGTCGTTTCTGATCGTTGGGTAAAATTTACATCAAGATTCTGGAAGTATTTTTGTGCAGCACTGGACATGGAAATCAGAGGATAAGCTGACATCAATCTACAATCTAATAGTCAGATGGAACATACAAACCAGACCTTGGAGCAATATCTCTAATGCTATATTTGCCATCTTCAGGATGACTGGGTTCATTTGCTTTCCATGGCAGAATTTTCATACAACAATTCTCAAAATGTGTTTCAGGGCTTCCTGGCCCCTTCCTCAGGAGAAATCAACGTTGACTTAATAAATCAATATTATATTCCCCTTTGATGCCTCGTGGAATACAGCAGCGCGATGTTTAACCCTTCATCCTCCCTACTCTATATGCTGCAGCAGTCGTGATATATATTTATACTCTCACAACTGCACAAAGTGAAGCCTCTGATACCTATTTAGGTCATATTTTATCTCTCAGACCCTTGATCATCCCTATTTTAAACCTTTGGGTTTTCATTGGCTGTAAGCCATAATCATCAACATTAACATAAACACATAAAATAGATCCCTCTGTGTGTAATGACTCTATAGATGTGTGTCACTTTATGGATTGAATTACTGAAATAAAGTCACTTCTTGATGATATTCTAATTCATTGAGATGCTCTAGTATATTACTACATCACACTGGGATATCTATTAAATGTCAGTAATAGATTTTGTACACTGAGTTGTTTGATTCTATTCTCATGTAACAGATGAAATTAACAATGAGATGGAGAACCGCACTGTGACTTCTTCTATTCAAGATTCTTCACCTCCTGGACTGATGACATTGGAGATGATCAGTAATAATTTATCATCACAGACATAAACTGTATTTATAATTCTGCTCACAGTAATCAGACAATTTTCTTGCTAGGATGACAGACAATTCTCCTGCATTACTTACAGCTATGAAATATTTCGATATGTCCTGACTTTTCAGGTCAGGTTTATATGTGATTCTTCTCTTTTTTGGTGTAGACTGATGTCCCTGATGGTAGAAAGATAATAATCATTAATCTTTATAAATCAGAAAGGTTCACTGACAAAGCAAACGACGATGTAGTGAAATCCCCCCAATAATGAACTGTTATCTCAGCAGCGCTGATATCGGCTGTGTTCACACTTGTATGTGGACACACATGGACACAGCTGCATTCATTCAGTTTTTAGGTGCTCTCATACTGGAGATTAAAACGGATCCGAGAAGCGCAATAACAAAAAATCGCACTGCACCTCGACCAATAAATGATTCCTCTCATATCTATGAGATGAGAAAACAATCACAGCACGTTGCGATTGTCAGCAAGTCTCAAACTGGACTCACCAATACAAGTCTATGGGTGCGAGGAAACAAAGCACGCCACATGGACAGCACAAGGAGTGCGATTTTAGAAAAATCGTATTCAGCTCATGCATATTCACTGCACTGACTTTCAACAGCCAATCACAGATGCCCATTCTCTGTGACAGTGTCTGATTGGGTGAGGGTAGCAACAGCCATTGTGCCGATGTCTGTGATTGGCTGCCGTATACATAAGTGTATTGGCAATGAACCTGCCATCATAGGGTTGTAAAAATAAATAATTAAAACATTTTTGCTTAGGGCTCTGCTGGTTTTTTTTCAGCGACCAGCTGCTACCCCCAGCTACCTGGTTATAACTTGGCTGGCACTCAAAAATACAGGGAAACCCATTATTATTTAACTATAAGTAAATAATAATAATAAAAAAGTGTGGGTTCTGCCCTAGTTTTAATTGCCAGCCAAGGTAAAACCGGACAGCTGGAGGTTGGTATCCTCAGCGTCATGAGGCCCATAGTTATTGGGCCCCCCAGAAAACAGAATAGCAGCCCACAGCCACCCCAGAAATTGTCGCATTCATTAGGTGCTGACTCTTCACAATGCCCTGGTGCAGTGGCATCAGGGTTATAGAAGGGGTTAATGATACTGTCTTCGGTCACTAAACTCTACATTGTTAAAATCCAGGCATGTATGACACATGTAGGTTTGCAATCTAGTGAGTAAATAGTGAAAAAAACACAATATAGAGAAAAATTCTTTATTTGCAATAAAACACACAGACAACCCTCATTTTCCCATTAGCTCCCAAACATACCCTCCGATAGTAATCCACAGCCAGCACGATGTCCCTCAACAATCTCTTCCACTCTGATACATTTCCGTGACCACTCATGGCAAGCATCGCTATCACAATGACAGATTTTACATCCATGGTGGCTGTGAGATTTGGGATATCAGACAGTTTATCTGAAGTTACAGCTGTGACCTCAGATAAACTCTCTCATAGCCGCGGCTCCATCACTGTGGGAGTGCTACTCGCGCTGATTATTCTAACTGTTCATTGTAACACAGTGGAATAGTTTATCGAGGGACATTGTGCTGACTGTGGATTACCATTGGAGGGTATATTTGGGAGCTAATAAATGGGTTAATGGGGGTTGTCTGAGTGTTTTATTTGAAATAAAGGTATTTTTCTATGTACTCTATTTCTAAGAAAGGATTGTAACTATTTACTCACCGGATTGCTAATGTACAGGTGTCATGGATGCCTGGACAATAACAATTTAGGGCTTATTGACAGCAGTCAATAGTCAAGTATCATTATCCCCTTCTATTACCCGAACACCAAAGCAGTCGGAAGAGTCGGGGCAAAGCGCCAGGATCAGCCTGCTATTTTTAGGGTGGGGAGGGCCCATGAAAGATGGCCCTTCACACTCTAAAAATACCAGACCTCAGCTGTCGGCTACCTTGGCTGGTGATCTAAAATGCGGGGTCCCCTACGTCGTTTTTTCTTTTTTCAAATTATTTATAAATAAATCATAAATAAATAATTTGAAAAAATTGTGTGGGGTGACCTCTGTTTTGGATTACCAGCCAAGGAAAGGCTGCAGCTGTTCGCTTTAACCTAGCTGGCGATCAAAAATAGGGGCAACCCCCAAGTAAATTTTTTTCAAATAATTATTTGTGCTCTAAATAAAAGCTTAAACACCTTTTAGTGCAACATAAAAGACACTAAAGGGTGCAAGCTTACAATATATAGGGGGTTCACATTATATAGCTGTTTGACATCTATCTATTCTAACTTATAAGAGCATGTAAAAGACCATGTTAAAAACATATAGGACACTAATTGAAGATGGATGTCACACAGACACTAGGTGAAGAAAAAAATTGCACTAGCATAGCAGTCACATGACATACGGATTGAAAATAGCATGTCACTCGCATCTCACTCAGAGACATTTTCAGAATAATAATAATAATAATAATAATAATAATAAAGCTTTATTTATATAGCGCCAACATATTCCGCAGCGCTTTACAATGTAGGGTTAGAGTACAGAAAATATAATACAGTAAGTATTAGAGTAGAGAACAAATACAGTACAATAATTGGATACAAAACAATAGGCATAGAATCAATGTAAAAAAAGTACAATAAATAAAGCAAGAAATGAAGGTGACCCTGCTCAAAAGAGCTTACAATCTACGACTGGATAGGGGTTGCACAAGGTACAGGGGCTTATTGCACTGATGGTCCAGGCATCTTGAGGAAGTGGGGCATAGGACTAAGCTTACATGAATGGTCATTATACAATCTGTGTAGACCTTTTTGGTTTGGTGGAGTTTGTAGAAGAGTAATGTCCAGAGGGATAGCCCATTCACTGTCTACAGTACAATGGACTTCTATTAGGGAGTATGATAGGCCGCCTTAAAAAGATGCGTTTTTAGGGATCGTCTGAAGCCATGCAAGTTGTGGATAGTCCTGATTTCTTGGGGTAAAGCATTCCAGAGTTTTGGTGCAGCTCTGGAGAAGTCTTGGAGCCGGGAGTAGGAGGATCGGATTAGTACAGATGTCAGTCGAAGGTCATTTGAGGAACGTAGAGAACGGGTGGGGTGATAGACAGAGATGAGGGAGGAGAGGTAGGGGGGGGGTGCTGCATTGTGAAGAGCTTTGTGGGTGAGAAGAAGCAATTTGAATTTGATCCTGTAGTGTATGGGCAGCCAGTGTAATGACTGGCACAGAGCAGAGGCATCTGAGTAACGATTGGCCAAATGGGTGATCCTGGCTGCTGCATTAAGGATGGACTGGAGAGGAGAAAGTCTGGTGAGGGGGAGGCCGCTTAATAGAGAATTGCAATAGTCAAGGCGGGAATGGATTAGGGCCACGGTGAGGGTTTTTGTTCTTTCCAGGGTGAGAAAGGGGCGGACTCTAGAGATATTCTTCAGGTGTAAGCGACAGGAGCGGACGAGACATTGTGTGTGGGAGGAGAAGGAGAGATCGGTGTCAAACATAACACCCAGACAGCGAGCCTGCTGCCTAGGCGTTATCGTGGTGCCACAAACTGAGAGAGAGATGTCCGATTTAGGGAGGTTAGTGGATGGGGGGAGCAGAAGAAGTTCAGTTTTGGAAAGGTTTAGTTTCAAATAGAGAGTGGACATGATATTGGAAACTGCAGCTAGACAGTCATTGGTGTTCTTTAATACCGCAGGGGTAAGGTCAGGGGAGGAAGTGTATAGTTGTGTGTCATCAGCATAAAGATGGTACTGAAAGCCAAATCTGCTGATGGTCTGTCCAATCGGGGCCGTGTAGAGAGAGAAGAGGAGAGGACCAAGGACTGAACCCTGAGGGACCCCAATAGTGAGGGGAAGAGGGGAAGAAGTGGAGCCAGCAAAAGATACACTGAAAGAGCGGTCAGAAAGATAGGAGGAGAACCAGGAGAGAGCAGTGTCCTTTATGCCAATGGAGTGCAGCATAGAGAGTAGGAGCTGATGGTCGACAGTGTCAAAAGCTGCAGAGAGATCAAGGAGAATAAGCGGAGAGTGGTCACCATTACGTTTTGCTGTCAGAAGGTCATTGGTCACTTTGATGAGGGCGGTTTCTGTAGAGTGAAGGGGGCGGAAACCAGACTGTAATGGGTCTAAAAGAGAGTGAGTGGAGAGGTAACGGGTGAGGCGGGAATAGACCAGGCGCTTCAGGAGTTTAGAGATGAAGGGGAGATTGGAGACAGGTCTGTAGTTATTTGTGCATGATGGGTCAAGAGTGGTTTTCTTTAATAATGGAGTAATGATTGAGTGTTTGAAGGAGGAGGGGAAGATGCCAGAAGAGAGGGAGAGATTGAAGATTGTGGTTAAGTGAGTGGTGACGACTGGAGAGAGGGACTGGAGCAGGTGTGAGGGAATGGGTCAGTAGTGCATGTGGTGGGACGAGAGGAAGAAAGGAGCCTGGAGACTTCTTCTTCTGTGACTGGGTCAAATGTGGAGAGTGAGCCGGAGGAGATGTGGGGAAGAATGGGGGTGGCAGTGCTTGGAGGCTGAGAGCTGATTTCCTGGCGGATGTTGTCTATTTTCTCCATGAAGTAGGAAGCCAGGTCATCAGCGCAGAGGTCAGTGATGGGGGCCTGCACTTTAGGACTGAGGAGAGAGTGAAAGAGTTTTTTTGGATTGTTGGATAGTGAGGAGACCGGATTGATTTTTATACGCCAGAGTGAGCACTTTTAAGCTAATGCAAATAGTATTAGAGGGATCCCAATAATCATTATGGGTTTTGTGACAATACAGCTTTTCTCACTGTGTGTTGGGGATTAATGTTCTTAATTTGGCCAGATGTAGTGCTCTTTTGTTTATCACATGTTTACTAAATCATTGTTTGTTTATTTCTAGACTATGCACAGCCTTCATTGTTCTGAGTTTATATATTGCTAAATTAATGTAAATCACCTCATCCCCTCTGTCTACATCACCCAGAAGAGACTTGTGCAAATATCAGATTGAAATGCCAACCAATAAGAAAACAGCCTTATCCCACCAATCATGGAAAAACACAATATACCCTGAGGTGTAGGCCTGGGATATAAAAATGAGTTTCTTCAGTCATCAGCAGTTCATATGTTTTTTTGGCCTCAGTCTATGGACTTCAGCCCCAACCAGAAGATCACAATGCGTGTTCATATGCTACATGACTTCAATCTAGGGGCTCCGGTCCCGATTGGAAGACCATAACCTCATTCTAGGGGCTTCAGCCCTGACAAGAGGATCACCAAGACTGGATTATTTTCTGCAGGAGTTGAGCCTAGGATTCGGCTGGAATATCAAAGAATACTTAAGGAAGATACCCAGGTTGGGGCAATTCGGTCACCTGGCCACAGACTTTGCAGTGCTCGGTCAGCTTCTTAAGCTTGCCGCTATTCCTTTCTCGGTCAGTGCCCAGTGAAAGCGAGGTGCTGCTGGATTGGAGTAAGTGGCCCTGGAAGCCCCGAAGGCATGAACATTCTAATCCCTGGTGAGCCAGCGGAAGGTTGGACTCTGTTGTCTGTTACATTGTTTGTTCTGCCTGGTATGTGTTAAAGACTGTTGGTGATCCAATAAATTTTATTGTGTGCTTCCCTCACCCTGTGTTGTCTGAGTAGTGTTCTGCAATTGCGCTGAGGTTTTGCTCTGGGGAGTGTGGTGCCCCTGCGACCGGGCGGCCACAGGGTGACCTGCAGCTGGACGGTCAACGGTAAGACGGTCAACTCACAAAACACCCACACACAAATGGGCCCCGACCCTGAGCCAAGTTACTCTGTCAGGCAAGGGGTGGCGGGAGCAGAGCAACGTCTGGGTGGAGAGAGAGGAAAGGACACGGACAAGTGGGTGGAGGAACTGGGTTCCGTTCCATGCACATTAAGTTAGGAAAAGAAAGTGCCAAGAGAGGGAGGAAGCACCAGGTCTCCTAAGCCGATACACCCAGCAGCCGAACACTGACAAAATACGGGCAGTGAAAGAACAACGGGGCCCGGCGGCTTCTACTACAAATGGTGACCAGGGACCCAAGGTGAGAGAGACTGAAAGAGCCAGGTGAGCCCAACTAACACGGGCCACTGATGGCTAGGCCCACTGATCCCCTTGTCTCCACAGAGAAGAGCACCCACTGACCCCTGTGTCTCCACAGAGAAGAGCCCCCACTGACCCCTGTGTCTCCACAGAGGTGAGCACCCACTGACCCCTGTGTCTCCACAGAGGAGAGACCCACTGACCCCCGTGTCTCCATAGAGGAGAGCACCCACTGACCCCCGTGTCTCCACAGAGAAGAGCACCCACTGACCCCTGTGTCTCCACAGAGGTGAGCACCCACTGACCCTCGTGTCTCCACAGAGGAGAGCACCCACTGACCCCCATGTCTCCGCAGAGAAGAGCACCCACTGACCCCTGTGTCTCCACAGAGGAGAGCACCCACTAACCCCCGTGTCTCCACAGAGGAGAGCAGCTACTGACCCCAGTGTCTCCACAGAGAAGAGCACCCACTGCCCTCCGTGTCTCCACAGAGAAGAGCACCCACTGACCCCCGTGTCTCCACAGAGGAGAGCAGCCACTGACCCCTGTGTCTCCACAGAGGAGAGCACCCACTGCCCTCCGTGTCTCCACAGAGGAGAGCACACACTGACCCCCGTGCCTCCACAGAGGAGAGCACCCGCTGACCCCCGTGTCTCCATAGAGAGCACCCACTGCTCCCCGTGTCTCCACAGAGGAGAGCACCCACTGACCCCCGTGTCTCCACATAGGAAAGCACCCACTGACCCCTGTGTCTCCACAGAGGAGAGACCCACTGACCCCCGTGTCTCCATAGAGGAGAGCACCCACTGACCCCCGTGTCTCCACAGAGAAGAGCACCCACTGACCCCTGTGTCTCCACAGAGGAGAGCACCCACTGACCCCCATGTCTCCGCAGAGAAGAGCACCCACTGACCCCTGTGTCTCCACAGAGGAGAGCACCCACTAACCCCCGTGTCTCCACAGAGGAGAGCAGCTACTGACCCCTGTGTCTCCACAGAGAAGAGCCCCCACTGACCCCTGTGTCTCCACAGAGAAGAGCCCCACATGACCCCTGTGTCTCCACAGAGGTGAGCACCCACTGACCCCTGTGTCTCCACAGAGGAGAGACCCACTGACCCCCGTGTCTCCATAGAGGAGAGCACCCACTGACCCCCGTGTCTCCACAGAGAAGAGCACCCACTGACCCCTGTGTCTCCACAGAGGTGAGCACCCACTGACCCTCGTGTCTCCACAGAGGAGAGCACCCACTGACCCCCATGTCTCCGCAGAGAAGAGCACCCACTGACCCCTGTGTCTCCACAGAGGAGAGCACCCACTAACCCCCGTGTCTCCACAGAGGAGAGCAGCTACTGACCCCAGTGTCTCCACAGAGAAGAGCACCCACTGCCCTCCGTGTCTCCACAGAGAAGAGCACCCACTGACCCCCGTGTCTCCACAGAGGAGAGCAGCCACTGACCCCTGTGTCTCCACAGAGGAGAGCACCCACTGCCCTCTGTGTCTCCACAGAGGAGAGCACACACTGACCCCCGTGTCTCCACAGAGGAGAGCACCCACTGACCCCCGTGTCTCCATAGAGAGCACCCACTGCTCCCCGTGTCTCCACAGAGGAGAGCACCCACTGACCCCCGTGTCTCCACATAGGAAAGCACCCACTGACCCCTGTGTCTCCACAGAGGAGAGACCCACTGACCCCCGTGTCTCCATAGAGGAGAGCACCCACTGACCCCCGTGTCTCCACAGAGAAGAGCACCCACTGACCCCTGTGTCTCCACAGAGGAGAGCACCCACTGACCCCCATGTCTCGCGCAGAGAAGAGCACCCACTGACCCCTGTGTCTCCACAGAGAGAGCACCCACTAACCCCCGTGTCTCCACAGAGGAGAGCAGCTACTGACCCCAGTGTCTCCACAGAGAAGAGCACCCACTGCCCTCCGTGTCTCCACAGAGAAGAGCACCCACTGACCCCCGTGTCTCCACAGAGGAGAGCAGCCACTGACCCCTGTGTCTCCACAGAGGAGAGCACCCACTGCCCTCCGTGTCTCCACAGAGGAGAGCACACACTGACCCCCGTGCCTCCACAGAGGAGAGCACCCGCTGACCCCCGTGTCTCCATAGAGAGCACCCACTGCTCCCCGTGTCTCCACAGAGGAGAGCACCCACTGACCCCCGTGTCTCCACATAGGAAAGCACCCACTGACCCCTGTGTCTCCACAGAGGAGAGCACCCACTGACCCCCGTGTCTCCACAGAGGAGAGCACCCACTGCCCCCGTGTCTCCACAGAGAAGAGCACCCACTGCTCCCCATATCTCCACAGAGGAGAGCACCCACTGACCGCCGTGTCTCCACATAGGAAAGCACCCACTAACCCCTGTGTCTCCACAGAGGAGAGCACCCACTGACCCCCGTGTCTCCACAGAGGAGAGCACCCACTGCCCCCCGTGTCTCCACAGAGAAGAGCACCCACTGCTCCCCGTGTCTCCACAGAGGAGAGCACCACTGACCCCTGTGTCTCTACAGAGGAGAGCACCCACTGACCCCCGTGTCTCCACAGAGGAGAGCCCCCACTGACCCCCGTGTCTCCACAGAGGAGAGCCCCCACTGACCCCCGTGTCTCCACAGAGGAGAGCCTCCACTGACCCCCGTGTCTCCACAGAGGAAAGCCCCCACTGACCCCCGTGTCTCCACAGAGGAGAGCCCCCACTGACCCCCGTGTCTCCACAGAGGAGAGCCCCCACTGACCCCCCGTGTCTCCATTGAGAGCACCCACTGATCCCCCGTGTCTCCACAGAGGAGAGCACCCGCTGACCCCTGTGTCTCCACAGAGGGCAGCACCTACTGACCCCCGTGTCTCCACAGAGGAAAGCACCCACTGACCCCCGTGTCTCCACAGAGGAGAGCCCCCACTGACCCCCGTGTCTCCACAGAGGAGAGCCCCCACTGACCCCCGTGTCTCCACAGAGGAGAGCACCCACTGACCCCCGTGTCTCCACAGAGAAGAGCACCCACTGACCCCCGTGTCTCTACAGAGGAGAGCCCCCACTGACCCCCGTGTCTCCACAGAGGAGAGCCCCCACTGACCCCCGTGTCTCCACAGAGGAGAGCACCCACTGACCCCCGTGTCTCCACAGAGGAGAGCCCCCACTGACCCCCGTGTCTCCACAGAGGAGAGCCCCCACTGACCCCCGTGTCTCCACAGAGGAGAGCCCCCACTGACCCCCGTGTCTCCATTGAGAGCACCCACTGATCCCCCGTGTCTCCACAGAGGAGAGCACCCACTGACCCCCGTGTCTCCACAGAGGGCAGCACCCACTGACCCCCGTGTCTCCACAGAGGAAAGCACCCACTGACCCCCGTGTCTCCACAGAGGAGAGCACCCACTGACCCCCGTGTCTCCACAGAGGAGAGCACCCACTGACCCCCGTGTCTCCACAGAGGAGAGCACCCACTGACCCCTGTGTCTCCACAGAGGAGAGCACCCACTGACCCGTGTCTCCACAGAGGATACCACCCACTGACCCCCGTGTCTCTACAGAGGAGAGCACCCACTGACCCCCGTGTCTCCACAGAGGAGAGTACCTACTGACCCCCGTGTCTCCACAGAGGAGAGCACCCACTAACCCCCGTGTCTCCACAGAGAAGAGCACCCACTGACCCCCGTGTCTCTACAGAGGAGAGCACCCACTGACCCCCGTGTCTCCACAGAGGAGAGCCCCCACTGACCCCCGTGTCTCCACAGAGGAGAGCACCCACTGACCCCCGTGTCTCCACAGAGGAGAGCCCCCACTGACCCCCGTGTCTCCACAGAGGAGAGCCCCTACTGACCCCTGTGTCCCCACAGGATTTCATCTGTGTCTCCTGGACTCACAAAACTGTGACCAGAACCTCCTTGTATACACAGTGAGGGTCTCACTGCAGCCCTGCTATTATAGTTCCTTTCTCTAGTGTGTTAATAGGTCTATGACCACATTTGGTTCTGCTCTGTAACTATTTAGTTCCTTCTGACACTGGATACAATTGGTTTTAAATCTTAACTTTTTTTTTTTATCTACCAGGTACAACATTTCATAAACCAGATGTTTATTTATGAAGTTTTTTTTTTTATTACAAAACAGATTTAAAACAGATTACTAGTTATTTTTTTTTTTAGTACTCTGTCTATTGTGGTATGTCGGCCAGCCATGGTCTGAATGGCTGGTATACATTGCACATCCTGCGAAGTCCTAACGGAGCAGGAGTCCACCATGGTCAAGAAGAGCAGACCTACAATAGACCCACCTCTGGAGAGGCTGGGAGCACAAATAGCGCCATGGGTGAAGTGGTCAAGAAGGTTGGAGATTCCCAAGACCCTGAGAAGGAAGAGAGGGGAGGCCTGAATCCTTCTGACGCTGATATCATTGAGACCCTGGTGAGGACGACAAATGAGGCTGCCGATGCCCAAGAGATGCGTGACGTGGCAGAGGTCACAGGTGAAGAACGGGATAACCCTGGACAGGCACAAGGAGATGTGGCCGAGGTTGCCAGGGGTGCTGCCGGTCCCCAAGAGGGGCAAGTAACTGCAGTAGTGGAGAAGGTTGAATACTCCAAAGCCCCTGAAGGTGAAGGGTTTGAGGGAGTAAAACCCTCTGAAAGTAACACTACTGAGATCCAAGAGAGGGTTAAAGGTGACACTGTCGAGGTCCAAGAGAAGGCTGAGACCCAGGTGAAGACTGAGGGTGCAGAAGCCACAGTGCAAGTGAGGTCTAAAGTAGATACCCCCTCGAGTGATGGAAGCTCAACCCATCTGGAGGATGGAAGAAGCAAGCTAAGGAGGCTCAAGGAGATGTCTGAAAGGACTCTGCTAATAAAAGAGCAGTTAAAGCATAAAGAACTTCGGAGACAGGCAGCTGAGTGCCGAGTAAGTGTGCTTGAGAGAGAGATATCTGAGCTCAGAGGTCGACTGACGGAAAGCCAGTCAATGAATAAGGCAGTGTTGGAGAAGATGGAGCGGCAGGTGGCCATTCTGTTCAACCGTCTCAAAGAGGTGGAAGTCCTGAGAGAGAGGATTCCGGACACTGAGCAAGGTGTTCATAATGTGGCAGAAGAGAGGGGTGAGTCTCCCTTGTTCAAGTACCTGGTAGAGGTTCCGGAAGACTTGAGAGACGAATGTGCCAGAAAGACTGTGCATGACGATTTTAAGAAGGCCGTGGAAGCCTGTAAGGTGTACTGGTCTCCAGAAGCTAAACAGCTGGTGGTTCTGTCCACATCCAAAGTCACCGTGGATCGGGTGGCTATCCTGAGGGATATGCACTTGAGGTGTACTTGCATGAAGCAGTTGATTCGACTGAAGAACGAAGAAGCTGCTAGGCAGCTGGTGCTTATGAAGAGAGCCCAAAGTCTACTGGAAGATGTTTGTCCAGTTGCGTAGGGCTCTGCTGAGAGAAGTCCTCAGGAAAAACAGACGACTCATGCAGGAAATGGTGGATAAGGCCGGAGTGACGAGAGTACGAATTCCCGATGATAGAGAAGAGAAGATACCCAGGAAATGGGGTATGGTTCCATTCCTCATGGTGGGGACAGTGAAGAGCCTTGACAATATGCGGATTCTTCTCACATGACTCACCTAAAATAAGTGCAGCAGTTGAAGCTGGAAAGAGTGAGAATCGAGAGACAGCGTCGCTGCCGAAGATGGAAGCCCTCTTTACATCATGGTGCCCAATGAAGTGGGGATCCTCCCAATAATAGATGGGTCACAGCAGAAGCTGGAGCAAATGGAGCAACGGGTCTCTGGGCAATGAGGACAAATGCCAACTGAGAGCTTGCCTAAGATGTCCTGAGGATAGGGGGCGTAATAGGTTGAGGGGTAGGAAATCCTGTTACACCAATGATGAGTGTCTTAGACAAAAGACCTAACAATATATGTGACGATACAGAGTCAGACCAGACAGGAAATTTGACTGTAAATGCGACTCACTACAACTCTACCCATAGGAGGCAAACATGGAGAGAGAGGTCTGACAAACAGACATACCCAAAAGATGGGTTGACTGAAAAGTGTCTGGCGAGAGTGATGGACCGTGTCTCAAGGCTATCAAGGCTGGCAGCCCAAGGCTGGACAATAGAAACGAGTGCAAGTGGTGCGCACTATCGTACTGACTGCTGGGGATGGGGAAGGCCTCACAGAGATAGGTCTCATACCCATGAGGTGACAGAGTCTGACAGGATAGCAAGGTCTGACCTTTGGTGGCGACACAGATGACCCCCTGGTATAGGGACCTATGGTGCCAAGCCGGGCAGCTTTAGGCAGGGGGGGGGGGGGATATGTGGTATGTTGGCCAGCCATGGTCTGAATGGCTGGTATACATTGCACAGGCAGAGGTCTGATGCAATGTGAATGTTTCATTGTGTCTTGCAGTAGTAGAAAGAGTTAATGCAAGTGTGTGTGTATGAGTTAACACACCTCTTCTAGTGGTGTGGTTAGGGCTGATATCATGTGACTTCTGACTAGCCACAGGATGTGATGTCAGCTCAGGTCTCGGAGGCTGGAAAAACCTGATGCTGAGCACATGATGTGGCTCTGATAACGGACTAGCTCCGGCTGGGGAAGTTGGCTGGGTGTAACACACGAGCAGAGACCAGGCCTGGAGCTGTGGCCTGTGAGTGGAGTTGGAGATTGCTCTACTGGGGTAGTGCTGGAGAAGCATACCCAAACCTGTGCACCCGTGTGTGAGGTAACAACAGACTGTATACCGGGCGGTATGTTCCTGCAAGCCAAAAAAAGTCTCCTGTTTATGTGCTGCAGGGCGGTTTATGCTGAATTAATAAACCAACACTAATTTATTTACATTGAGAGACTGTTGCTGTGTTTGAACATCGCTGCCAAATGAGTGAACCCCGACCCAGTCCGTGAACGCTACGTCACACTATGTTTAGAAGAAAAAAAGACTCATTCATCCTAATA
This sequence comes from Allobates femoralis, assembly GCA_033576535.1. Classification (NCBI taxonomy): domain Eukaryota; kingdom Metazoa; phylum Chordata; class Amphibia; order Anura; family Aromobatidae; genus Allobates; species Allobates femoralis. Next base: position 621,228,337 of record JARQOC010000004.1, read on the forward strand.
GAGGTCAGGACACTGGTCATAAACATACATTTGTTCTCCAATAAAACTTGCTTTTCTCCATTATAATACAATCATTCACCTTTTCTGCTGTCTTTGACCGCGATCTTCGCGCTTTAGGCGATTTCATCTTTATCTCAGTTCTATTTCGGGTCTTCTGATTCGGTTGCTGGAAAAATATCATGAAAATATGAATTTACAAATAACTTCACCATTCAGACAAGATGATTTTCATCCTTTTTATCATAATATACCTCATAACTACAACTGAGCAAGGTAATAACAGTCAACTGCAAAGTTTTCATTAGAAGAAATCTGTTAGGCGGCCGTCACACGCATCAATTTCTTGAACGATATCGCTTGTGATCTGCTTTTTGATCGCTTAAGCGATATCGTTTGTGCGTCGCTGCGTGTAATCAAGCGATTTTACAATGTAAAATCGCTTGATTGTTTGATCGCAGATTTGTGAGCCGGAGCTCATATCAAGCGATAATCGCTTGATCAATCTGCATCATCGTGGTGTGTGACACCACGATGAACGATCTCCCAGCGGCAGAGCCTATGCTGGGAGATGGTATCTATGGTAAGCGTCGGGTTACTAAGCGCCGCGCGGCGCCTAGTAACCCGATGTGTACCATAGTTACCAGCGATCTCGCTGCTCCACATCGCTGGTGAGTCTGTGTGACAGCTCACCAACGATGTGAACGATATTGTTAGCGATCGCGCGTGCACGTGATCGCTAACAATATCGCTCACGATATTGATGAGTGTGACGGCCGCCTTAGGATCATCCTACCTAAGCCGTTTATGTGGGCAGTAGGTTATAGGAAGCTGAATAAAATGATCCCATCATATCTGGAATCAGATGTCTTATTCCAGTGTAATCCACTTTTTTCTTATATGTAAATGAGCTGCTCCAGACTATGGGCGGGGTATAGATCTCCCTGAGACTCCACCTCCAGAGCTTATTGTAAATGGTAGGAGGAGTTACCAGAGTGATGTATGATGGCCGCTCTCCTGATCTCACTGCAGAGCTGTATGTGATTATACCTGACACATCTACAGGTTCCTCCCACCCAGGACACTACAGCAGAGCTGTGAGAGCTGCAGCATGTGTGTTTTGTAAGAATTATAGAATGGTGGAGTAGGAAGGGACCACCTCATTGTAGATTATTGTAAGCTCTTACGATCACGGCCGTCATTATTTCGCTTTATTTGTTGTATTCTTTGATAACTGTTACTTATAACTGTTTGTATATGAACCTCTGAATGGTAAAGCGCTGCGTAATATGTTGGTGCTATATAAAGATTGTTGTTGTCGTGATGCCATCCATGGTGTTCGGCTATTAGTGGCTGTTTGTCACACGCTTAGTTAGCGCTGACATTGCTGGATGCTGCTGTGTATATGTTTGTCTTTAAGAGCTGCATGGTTGATAGTTGTGAAGGTCCTGGCCTCCTGTGTTGTGCTCCAGAACTGCAGTCACTATGAGTTTCAGCTGCTGGTTGAGGGGTTAATGTTTGACTGACCTGAACTCCCCTCCCTCTAGCCTTTAAGTAGCCTCTACTTCCACCAGGTGGTTCTGCTGATAGAGTTTCACTCTATGCCTGGAAGCCGTGCTGTGTAGACCTGTGTGTTTGTGTGGCTGAAATCCTTTCCTTTGGAGTTGCTGTATCCCGATTCTGTGGAGGGAGGTGAGGGGGGAATAGCGCAGGGCTGGTGGAGGCGTTTTAGGAAGAGGCTGGAGGCCTGAACCTTCTCACCATCAGAGATACCTTCGAGATCAGGGCCATTCAGGGTTCCTAGACTAGGGTCAGACTAGTCTTCCCCGGTCACCCTGCCCGTAACTGCCATTCCCTCATCAGTATTCACTACACCCATGACACTGTTGCTACAGTGCGGGACCTCTGGGGATGATGGGAGTGCAGCTTTGGTTATTTCACTTCCCATGGGTGGAGCGGGTCACCAGGGCAACCGGTAAAGTCTATGGCAGTGGTAGGCTGTTGGGGGTGCAGGACTGAGGGCGCGTAATAACAGACAGACACATGGTACGTAGTCTCCGTTACCTTTACTGGCAGAAGTAGCAGGTTTAGTCCAGGGTATCGTCCACATGAGATGGTGGGAATCTGGGTTGCCTGGAAGCAAGTTGGGGATCTCCTCTGAGTTCTGAGGTCTCCCTGTTGCGCTACTCTTGGCGGGTCCTGGCTGCCTGTAGCTAAGCTGTGACCCCTTCCTCCTGAGTAAAGTCTCTCACTCGTATGGCAGGGAGCTCGAGCCCTTCCCGGGCACCTCTCCTCTAGTCACTGGCCCTGAGCTCTCTGGTGCTGTTGTGCCTCCTGGGCTTTATTGTGGCCGGAAGACTTGGAATCTCCCGACCTACGGTTCTGGCTGCTGGGCCAAAATACCCTCACAACCTCGGACTCCGATGTCCGCTTCCTTCTGGCACTCTGCATGGGGGTGAGCCTGAGCACTGTCTCCACTCCCCAGGCTGTCTCCTCTCCTTCCTCAGACCCTCTCCTATGGGTCCTTCGCGCTTGCTAGTCTCTGTCCTGGATGAGCCTTTCACTGCTCCAGTCCACGGGACTTCTTCACAGTCCTCCTAGGAACTGAATTCGCTGGCTTTCTGCTCTACCTGGGAAGAGCTTGGCACAGCTCCAGTCCACAGTCTTCACAGTCGTCCTAGGAACTGAACTGACTAACCCCGCCCCACTGGCCAGAATTCATAGGGGAATTCCCCTGAACCCGTGTTAGAGCTCCCCCTTCTGGTCTGGAGTTAGGAAAGGTGTTGTGTGCGGTGGGCTTACCTGGTGTGGATACTCCTTCTTGCTTCCAAGCATGACAATACCTCCCGGGGGAGACACTGTCATTGTGGCAATTGAACTTTGGGGTGCCACAAAGGGACCTCCTGGGTCATCGTGTGAAGGGACCTCCTGGGTCATCATGTGAAGGGACCTCCTGGGTTGTTGAGGAAGGGACCTCCTGGGTCATCATGTGAAGGAACCTCTTGGGTCATCATGTGAAGGAATCTCCTGGGTGATCATGTGAAGGAACCTCCTGGGTGATCATGTGAAGGGACCTCCTGGGTCATCATGTGACGGGATCTCCTGGGTCATCGTGTGAAGTGACCTCCTGGGTCATCATGTGAAGGGACCTCCTGGGTTGTTGTGTGAAGGGACCTCCTGGGTCATCATGTAAAGGGACCTCCTGGGTCATCATGTAAAGGGACCTCCTGGGACATCGTGTTAAGGGACCTTCTGGGTCATCGTGTGAAGGGACCTCCTGGGTCATCATGTGAAGGGACCTCCTGGGTCATCTTAGGAGACCTCCTGGGTCATCTGGTCCAACCCCCTGCTCAAAGCAGGATTCTCTAAGTCATCCTAGACAGATGTCTGTCCAGCCTCTGCGTGAAGACTCCATTGAAGGAGAACTCCCCAACTCCTCTACAGTGTGACAGCCCTAGAATAAAGCTAATCCCTCTACAGTCACAGCCATAGAATAAAGCAGATCCCTCTACAGTGTGACAGCCCTTGAGATATTTGTAGACAGCTATTAAGTCTCCTCTCAGTCTTCTTTTTTACAAGCTAAACATTCCCAGATCCTGTAACTGTTCCTTATAGGACATGGTTTGCAGACTGGTCCACCATTCTAGTCTCTCTCTTGTGAACTTGCTCCAGTTTGTTGATGTATTTTTTATAATGTGGAGCCCAGAACTAGACACAGTATCCAGATGAGGTCTGACCACAGAGGAGTAGAGGGGGATAATGAGTTCATGTGATTTAGACTGTTGCTTCTGTTCATACATCCCAGAATTGTGTATGTCTTCCTGCTGCATCACACTGATGACTCCTGTGCTGTCTGTGATCTATTACTATACACAAGTCTTTCTCACATGAGCTGTTGCTTCACCCTATTGCTCCCATACTGTACATGCTCTTTTCATTCTTCTTGCCCACATGTAGGACTTTGCATTTCTCCCTGTTATAAACCATTCTGTTAGTAGCTCCAATTCTCCTTGTTTGTTGCCCGTGCTTTGTGCATTTGTATAGAAACATTTTAGTTTGTAATTGGTTTCCCTTTCTCCAATATTTTTATTATTCAGATATTTTGTCGTTGTTCTTCTTTCCCACTTCTAATAGCAGAGTTCTTAATAGTATTTGTCATCTGTATGGCTTTCCCTGGCCTTTTGCTTCTCTTTATACATTGTTCTACTGTAAAGCTCTCCACGATGACTTCCAAATATGTGTTTCCCAGCCTTGGTAAAGTGCAGCCCATCTCTAGTAAATAGTCCATCATATAGATAATTCACTCTGTGATCCAGAACTCCATCTCCTTGCTGATGACGCCATCGCTGTAGCCAGTTGTTCACCTGTACAATATTGTTCCACCTCCTTGTTCCATTTCCATCCACTGGGAAAATGGATGAGAAGACACCTGCGCCCCCAGTTCTGTCACTTTCTTGACTAAGTCCTCAGTCACTGCAGATGGTTTCCAGGCCCTTTCTTGCAGTGTCCTCACATGTATTAGCAGGAATGGATAGTCATCTATAGACAATGCTCAGTTCTCCTGTTCTGTGTTACATGTCTCACACTGGTAACGCCCCCTTTTATTTAAAATAAGCTCTGAAGGCAGAATCTCAGGGAGATCTCGGTCCAACCCATAGATCTTAAAGGGGTTTTCTCACGAACAGAGTTAATTTAAAATTTCATCTTATTCAATAGATCTTGGAATAATAATGATTTCTACAATTGGATGTGATGTGTGCTGAGATAATCTTGAATATGTGTCCCTGCTCTGTATAGTTTAATTTTTGTTTCTGACCGTGCACAAAACACGGTGTGATCATACCACATCTCCTGGGCAGGGGGGAAGAAATAAAGCATACAGACATTAATTACAGCACGGGATCACAAATAATTCTTTCTTTGAGGTACAACATTTATTACAGACAGGCAGGGAAATGTTGTACCTCACAAAAAAGAATCAGCTGTGATCCCTTGCTGTGCTATCTGTATACTTTATTTCTTCCTCCCCTGTCAAGGAGATGTGGTATCATCAGACCATGCTCCAGTCAGAAATAGAAATGAAACTGTACATAGCAGGGACACATATACAAGATTATCTCAGCACAGGAACATTTTTTTTAAACACATCCAATTGTGGAAACTATTATTATTCCAAGATCTATTGATTAAAATCAACTTTAAAATTAACTTTGTTTATGGGAAAACCCCTTTAAAGACCCACACTTGGCAAGTATAAAGGTACCGTCACACCTGGAGACTGCACCGGAGATATCCCTGGCGACGCTCGGGGGTGCGCACGTTTTTGTCGCCCCACCAGCGTCGTCGTCGCGTGTTTACACGTGGCGATACCTCCAGCGACGCACCGGCGATCTGACAGGTGGCATCACCGCTAGGGAGTCCAAAAACCCCAGCAGCGATGCTATTACATGGGAGCCTATGGCTCCCATCGTCTTTCAGATCGCCGTCCCCCTGTTACATGGGGCGATGTGGACACATCGCCCCAGAGTGCTCGCCTGGTTTCACATCACTGATGTGAAACCAGGCGACCACTCAGAGGTGATAATTAGCGCGGACATCGCCCCTTTACATTAGGCGACGCAGGGGTGATATCGGTGCCGATAGGCCACGCCCCTATGTCGCCTAAGAAATGGGCGGTGCCATCGCCAGGTGTGACGGTACCTTAAGTGTTCTATCGATGTGTACTCCGTGAGCTGCTACTATTATTGTCTATGCTATTTTATTGAATGTAAAAGAAAAATAATAACATTAAAAAAAAAAAAATCATTTTATGGACATTTATATGCCTCCTTTGTTCTTTTTTTTTTTTTATTCACCAGCCCTGGCTGTTAATAAAGAAGCTCGGCTGTTATTTAAAGAGGACCTGCCACACCCTTGGTGTATGGCAATCTAACTGCAGCACTGAATGCAGCACGTTTGCTGCATTCAGGGAAGGGGTCCCCCATGTGTCTATCCCCCTGTGCCCCGAGATATACACTTTAGAAAGCTTAGAGATAAAAGTCAGGAGGGAGTTTACTTATCTCGGAGCTCTGCTTCTCACACATCCTCCCCTCCTCCTGCCTCTCTGTTCAGCCTGTGTGTTAAGCAGACTCTGAAGAGGAGGGGGGGGCACACACACAAGAGGAGGCAGAGCACAGGCTGAACAGAGAGGTAGGAGGAGGGGAGGATGTGTGAGAAGCAGAGCTCCGAGATACCGTATATACTCGCGTATAAGCCGAGTTTTTCAGCCCAAAAATTGGGCTGAAAAGTCCCCCCCTCGGCTTATACGCGAGTCACTGTATACTGTATACAATGTATACAGTATACAGTGCCCCATCTATATACAGCCCCCCGCCGCAATCCTGTAAAGGAATAGGTTAGTATACTTATCCATCCGCTGCAGCTGCCCCGCCGCCATCGCGATTCAGCATCTTCCGACTTCCAGCGTCTCGCGTCTCCTTCCGATGGTCGCAGGCAATGACGTCATTGCCTGTGCGACCGGGGAGGAAACCGGAAGAAGACGCGAGACGCTGAAGTCAGAAGATGCTGAATCGCGATGGCGGCGGGACAGCTGCAGCGGATGGATAAGTATACTAACCTATTCCTTTACAGGATTGCGGCGGGGGGCTGTATATAGATGAGGGGGCACTGTATATACCTCTGGGGCATATACGGTATATGTGGGGCTGCTGTATACTACCACTGGGGCTATATTTCCCTGTGGGGCTGCTGTATACTACCACTGGGGCTATATTTACCTGTGGGGCTGCTGTATACTACCACTGGGGCTGTATTTACCTGTGGGGCTGCTGTATAGTACCACTGGGGCTGTATTTACCTGTGGGGCTGCTGTATACTACCACTGGGGCTATATTTACCTGTGGGGCTGCTGTATACTACCACTGGGGCTGTATTTACCTGTGGGGCTGCTGTATACTACCACTGGGGCTGTATATACCTGTGGGGCTGCTGTATACTACCACTGGGGCTGTATATACCTGTGGGGCTGCTGTATACTACACTGGGGCTGTATATACCTGTGGGGCTGCTGTATACTACCACTGGGGCTGTATATACCTGTGGGGCTGCTGTATACTACACTGGGGCTGTATATACCTGTGGGGCTGCTGTATACTACCACTGGGGCTGTATATACCTGTGGGGCTGCTGTATACTACCACTGGGGCTGTATATACCTCTGGGGCTGCTGTATACCACACTGTTGAGGGCTGTATACCTGTGCTGGGGTCCACCCTCGGCTTATACACGAGTCAATAGGTTTTTCCAGATTTTTGGGGCAAAAGTAGGGGGGTCGGCTTATACACGGGTCGGCTTATACACGAGTATATACGGTAAGTAAACTACCTCCTGACTTTTATCTCTAAGCTTTCTAAAGTGCATATCTCAGGGTACACAGCACACAGACACATGGGGGACCCCTTCCCTGAATGCAGCAGACATGCTGCATTTAGTGCTGCATTTAGATTGCCATGCAGCAGGGGGGTGACAGGTCCTCTTTAAATGTACTCTGTCAGGTCATTTTTCAGTATGATACTAATGGAACCATTGAATAGTGTCTGGGTAGACCGTTCAGAATATGTAAATATCATTACTGTACCCTTTGTAGTTCTCTTGCTATAAGCATCTTCACATCCAGCAGGTAGCTGCTGCCCTTGTCCAGCTCATTACTTTTACACCCAAGTAGTCCGCAGTATGTACATTTTATTTAAATAACCATGCCCACCAAGCTGGTATTATCTCCCTTCTGTGCTGAAGTTACACTGAAAATCATGTACAATCTGCTGTGGAGGGGGAGGCAGAGGGGAGGGGGAAATGTTTTGTGCTAATTTGTGTGGTGTCTTTAAGAGAGATTTCTATCTGTTTATATGTGTGTATCTGCTGAACAAATGTTTCTATAATCACATAGAAATATCTCACACAGCACAGAATACACACATTCCTCAGATACACACAGACAAGGGTGCAGCTGCTAAAAGCACACACCTCCCCCTCCTTTCTCTTGCCAGGAGAGCCACACACAGACAGGCTACATAGGTCTCATGTAAGTGATTTCCACTGCTTTGGTTGTGTGCCTACAGGGGGGGCAGTTCAGAGATGTCGCTGAATGAATATTCACTCCCTGGGGAGTGGGCAGCAAAGAAGTAAGTGATCACTCACTGTGATTGACTGATGAAACAAATCTCTTTTTTTGCAGTTTACACAAGATAGGAGGGAAGTATAAACAATAAGAAATACATGAACAGAGAGAGCTTCACCAGAGGAATTAGAAAATGATAGCACTTACATATGGAATTTTGACCTGACAGATTCCCTTTAAGCCAAACTCCTGGCAGCAATTGAGTACACGATTGTCAAAATGTATCCTTACTTCCACTTGTGGGAAGTCACTGCAAAATAGGTCAGAGTCAGATTCTTCTCCTGACTCCTTTCTCTTTTCCACATTAACCCCTTGAGGAACAAGCCTCTTTTTGCAATTCTGACCAGTGTCACTTTACGAGATAATATTTCTGGAACATTTCAACATGTCCCAGTGATTTCAAGAGTGATTTTTCATGACATATTGGACTTCATGTTAGTGGTAAATTTAGGATGATATGTTCTGCATTTCTTTGACCAAAAGAGAGTGTTTACACGCAGTATATAAAAAGGGGGGGGACAAGAGGCGCAATAGTGCCCTATCACTAGTGACACTAGTGTGCAAACGGTGGTGCTGTGTGGCCGCTCACCTGGTCCAGTTGTGATCCCCACAACTGGTTTGAAGGCGTTTAGGAATCAATGTTCCAAGCTGCTGCAGGACCTCCACCTACCACTGGATAGTGGTATGTTCCAAGAGAAATTGATGGGAGTGATGGTGTGTCACGGTCCGCGCTGCTTCTGGGTTCAAATAACTCATCAAAGAGTCCAACAACTTTTCATCCTCTTTATTCTTCCTACGCGTTTCAACGCCACACCCGGCGCCTTCCTCAGGGATATCCCTGAGGAAGGCGCCGGGTGTGGCGTTGAAACGCGTAGGAAGAATAAAGAGGATGAAAAGTTGTTGGACTCTTTGGTGAGTTATTTGAACCCAGAAGCAGCGCGGACCGTGACACACCATCACTCCCATCAATTTCTCTTGTTTACACGCAGTGACAGTTCAAAGCCAAGATGGGTATATCAGTCACTGGTCATTAAGTGGTTAATACATTTTACCTTTCCTGCTGCTTTAGCTCCTCGTGCTGGAGCTGACGGCTCTTCATTCTCAGGGATTTTCTCCACATTCTGATTCAGTTGCTGAAAAGATTCATTAGAATATGAATGGTCGGATATTTCTACTCTTTACGGCCACAAAGATGATTTCCACTATTCTAATACATTAATCTTCATATTAATTAACAATGTAACAAAAGGTGAAACAAGTTTTGCATAAACCCCTGTATGTATGAAAGATATGACACCCTACAAAGCCTTATACCTGAACTTCATGTAAGACAAAGTTCTGCACTGTCATCCCCATGACAATACTTCTTGCACTCTAACAACTCGTGGCTTGCCATATAAGGGTGGAGGCACACTGGCGTTGAACTCGCACGAGTTTAAAGCGAGAAAAACTCGCATTAAACTCGGACCTGTATCTTTCAATGATACAGGTCACACCAATGTGAGTTTCACGCATTACTCTCGCTTTGCGAGGGCAATGCGAGAGCAATCGCAGCATGCTGCGATTGCACGCGATTCCCTCGCGCGAGAGGCCATTATAAGTATATGGGTGCGAGTCAAACTGGCACCCATACAGCACACGGTGCAATAATCGCACCCTGTGCTGTTGAATTCTAGTTCCCGATTTCCCGGTACACTAAGTAATCATCTTGCACCGCTGTGCCAGATGATTACTGAGCACCCAGCTGCTGGGCACCTCTTTATAATTTAGGGGGCTAAAGTGCATATGCAGCATCTGTGCGGCATATGAGCACAGATGCTGCATATGCGGCAATGTGTCCCTGGCATAAAGGGTTAATATGGGGCAATTACCTTGTCACCATGTCTCCAGGGATTGCCCCCCTTCCTAGAGACATGGTGCTTATAATCATTGGTGGTTCAGGGGTTAACTTGTTATATTAGTGACTAGCCGGCATTTGTCGACTTTCATTCATGTGCTCTGACAGCTGGCGGGTCCTGGCCGTCAGAGCGAGGTAGATACGCTATTACCGTATATGCTCCTCCTGGGACAGCTCATCAGATGGATGAACATTTCAGCATCACCTCCATGGACAGCGGCCGCGGCTTAACTACCCTATTATTCTAAGTACCTGGGACAGCTCCACATTGATGAGCTGTCCCAGGAGAAGCATATACGGTAAAAGCGTATCTACGTCGCTCTGACGGCCAGGACCCGCCAGCTGTCAGAGCACATGAATGAAAGTCGACAAATGCCGGCTAGTCACTAATATAACAAGTTAACCCCTGAACCACCAATGATTATAAGCACCATGTCTCTAGGAAGGGGGGCAATCCCTGGAGACATGGTGACAAGGTAATTGCCCCATATTAACCCTTTATGCCCGGGACACATTGCCGCATATGCAGCATCTGTGCTCATATGCCGCACAGATGCTGCATATGCACTTTAACCCCCTATATTATAAAGAGGTGCCCAGCAGCTGGGTGCTCAGAAATCATCTGGCACCGCTGACACAGCGGTGCAAGATGATTACTTACTGTACAGGCAAAGCGGGACATTTAAACTCTGTGGCTTTGACAGCCGCAGAGCTTTAATTTCCCGACAAATGCTGCCCGTGGTCCTTCAGGACCATGGATAGCATCACAAACACGCACCACACACGCACTCACACCTCACAATCACAGCACACTAACATACATACAGCCAGCCACACTCATCATACGCACCATGCTCGCACCATACACACCCACAAACACGCACAGCACTCGCATCACTGTCATGCATCAAAAACGCGGCGTTTTTGATGCATGATAGTGTGCCTCCACCCTTAAGGTACCTTTACACACCGCTACAACAGAATGGATACAATCCGCTACTTCACGTGCACGAGCACGCCCAAACGGTTACAAACGGGAAACGCACCCTCTTCAGACGCCGCCACAAGGTGCGCTACGCTACGCTACGCTACATCTGTAACTAGCTACATCGCCGGGTGTCTCAAGTAGCCATCTGTAGCTCATTTACACACTGCTACAACCAGCTACTATGGGCGTACCTGGTGCAGCAGGGACAGCACATAAGCGTGCTACAATTGTGGATTACGAGACGTCCGTACGCTGATAGGACAAAGCAATAATACCATGATTGGCCAGGCAGCGCAGGAGGCTGATTAATACTTGACGCTCGAGTAATTGTGTAGTGTGACTGGTCAGCTCCTTAAATATGCCGCCCTGTGCGGCGACAACCAATCGCAACGCAGGAGCTTCCTCCAATGATCGCTGAAGGGGGCGCGGTAACCCTGAGCCTGTGTCACGCCCCAGCTACATAGCATGGTGTAGGAACAACCCTTCTGTTCCTTCTTTACACGCCGATACAGCTCGCTACAATCGGCTTTGTAGCCATCTGTTTTCGAGCAGTGCTCGGAAACAGATGTATCTGTAGCCGGCTGTCGCGTCCCGTCTTCACACGCCGCTACTACGGGCTATATTGGCGCTACAAGCTACATTTGTAGCCTGTAGCGGATTGTATCCATCCTGTTGTAGCGGCGTGTAAAGGGCCCCTTAGAGTATAAATGTCACGTTATGACTACCTGGGTTCCTCCAGATACTGATGAAACCCCCGACGTGCGCTGCCATAAACAAGGAAATACCGGAGGACACAATAACAACCCTCGGCCCTGATGTTAGTGTGGCGCCCCACCGGGTGAGCCACCACCAGAGGTACTGCACTCCTACGGTTAGGAAGTATAGTGACCCTGTTCTCCAGGTGCTGGGATGGCGCAGTCAGTCCAAAACACAAAACACACACACGCAGTGACAGGCCCCTGGGATAATGGGTGGACCCTGGGGGAGGACCTAGGCCACAAAAGGGGGACAGGACAGTGATAGACACTGGAGTCGGTAGTAGGAGACCGGAGGAGGAACATCAACTGATGAGGAGTGGTAGTCGGGAGTGTAGCGGCGGTGTGGTGCAGACTCCCGCAGGTTGAAGCTACACCACCATGCTCGCGGGAGGGAGAGTACTGACCGGTAGAGACAGAGAAGAACCCTTGAGGTGCGGAGAAGTCAGTGAACACACATATGCCCGAATCTGAGAAGACAGAGGGGTTGGTGGACAAGACAGGGACCCGGCCCTGTAGTCGGTGTGGAAGCTGCATGCCTGAGCCATAAACCTGGAGGCCCCATCTTGGGGAAGGTGGCCGAACTAGGGAGCAGTCCACGGGAGAGTGACCTAATGGCAGCCGGGACATACAATCACCCATGGCCACCGGTACTTGAGCTCTGTGCGTCGGACAGCGTTGAGAGCCTGGGGAACAGAGTGACGATACACTCGCCTCAGAGGAGATCTACTCCTTCAATAGCGCTGAGACAGACCCACCAGAGACTGAGACATCGAGGAAGGAGAGTAGGGGCACCAACTGTGGCTTGACTACACTAACCCAGCTCTGGAGAAAGAGCGAATCGGAGACTGGCAGGAGCGTACCCGGCGGCCATGTTTAACATCTGAGTAAAAGTAACGCAACTGCAGCTGAGGTGTGAGAGACTTTTATTTGCGCCGACTATCGGCCGCAGAGGTCGCCTACGACATCAGAGGTACTGCTGACCGATTGACCAACTGCCAAGGTAGGAGCCGGGGAAATCACTTCACTGCCCTGGGGAATGCGCTTTGCTTGTGGGGAGCAGGACTATCTAAGCTGCCGGTCATCATCCCCAGAGGTTCTGCAGCAGCAGCGGCCACTCTGGCCGTATACCACAGGTGGTATCACGAATACCCCTTTTATCCCCTCAGACTTTCCCTAACATCACCCCTGTTTATTTAAATGACACCACCAGGGTCAAGAGACCGGGTCTCAGCCCCCATCTGTCCCCGTAAAAAGAACTGAAGAGACATGAATTAGAACAACGAGTAACCGCCCGGTTCCCGAGTCATCCCCAGCCCTGGAGTGGGCATTTCATTAGCGAGCGGGGGATGGGACACCTCCTGCACTCACCTAGGTACCCTGATCTCCCTGGTGTCCCTATATGGGTTTTTTGTATTGATTCGCTGAGCAGGATACCTAGTCCCTTGCTGGCCCTGAACTTACTCCTCACTAGGGAGATGGTCGGCGGGAGCACTAGTCCCAACCGCTGCACTAATAAACACTTAAGGAAGGAAAGCGCACAGGGGAAAAAACCAAAGCATATAACACCAACTTCACGGCTGCAGTCAGACACCGGGACTGCAGCATACACCAGCTGGACTACAAAATGGCAAGAGCAGCTCCAGAAGCACAACCTTCCTCCTCCATATCTTAAAACAAAGTGTGGATTCTCTATAACTTGCACTCTTTAGTGGTACATGGGGCTACTTAAAGGTGATGAGTGTGGTAATCATCCGAAAGCACATGAGAAAATGTAATCAATGCTGCTATCAGCAAAACTGACATTACCCTTTGCTGCATCATAGGATAGGAAAATACATTGAATGTGAAGTCTCATCAAGGGAATGAGATTGAGGCCCAAAAGCCTGTCACAAGACTCAGAGGCACGAAAGACCATCATGACAATAATGATAGCAGACACAGGGGTCATTATTAGGCCAATGGTTGCCATGACAACCCATCAGAACCTTGCGTTTGCAAGTAGATGAGGTGACACAGGACCATTCCCTTAAATTAGTGTTTCCCAACTCCAGTCTTCAAAAGCCACCAACAGTGCTGGGTTTCAGGATTTCCTTAGTATTGCGCAGGTGATAATATAATCACCTGCACTGGGGAAGATTCCAACCCCTGTGCAATGCTAAGGAAATCCTGAAAACCTGCACTGTGTGCTGCTCTTGAAGATTGGAGATGGGGAACACTGCCTTATGCTATGTGCCGACTGTGTGTTTTTGGTGCATTTTTTTTGCTGTGTCTGCATAAAAAAATGCAGCAAACACAGCTTTGTAATGAAAGTCAATGTGATTTACCAAAATCTGTGCTCACGTGCGTTTTTTGTAGCAGAAATCACCTGCGTTTTATGTCCCTACATTTAACTTGCCCATTTTTGGGCTGTGTTTTCCCCATAGGCTCCATTCTAACCCCCAGAAAAAAGCTTCACAAACGGATGGTTATTCTCGCAGTCCATTTACGGTGCTTTTTTCTGCGATTTCCAAAACAAAAACACTCCAATACTGACCCTCTCCAACGATCTGCCAGGACCATTTTCACCACGTGACTCAGGCTGTCACATGGTACGCAGGATCTGGAAGATCGATAAAGACATCTCCCGACACTGCACGGAGGAAGAAACTCCGGGCATCACTGTGGGCTGCCGAGGAGAGTGAGAAAGTGTCTGTGTTTGTGTGTCCCCTTATTTGTGCTATGTTTTTGTGCTGCATTTGTATGTGCACACACACAATAGGTTTGTTCTGCTTTTGCTGCATTTGTGCACATACAAATGCAGCACAAAAAAAAGAGAATTTTGTTTACGTACCGTAAATTCTTTTTTCTTTAATCATCAATGGGAGACCCAGACAATGGGGTTTAGGGCACTGCCCTCCGGAGGTCACACTAGGTACTACAAGTTTGTAGACACCGCCCCCTCCGCTTATAAACCCCTACCGCAGGGAACATCCTCAGTTTGGTCCATAAGCTGCGAGGAGACAAAGAAACCACACCCGAAACATCGGGAAAGAAACCGTGCCCAGACGGTCCAACAACCCGGAAGAACACTGTCCCAACAGGGAACAGAGCAAATGCAAAACATGCAACGGAACAACTGGGTGGGTGCTGGGTCTCCCATTGATGATTAAAGAAAAAAGAATTTACGGTACGTAAACAAAATTCTCTTTTTTCTGGTCATCATAATGGGAGACCCAGACAATGGGGATGTCCTAAAGCAATACCCCAGGGCGGGAAGAGTTCCTCAAAGACGGATAACGCATGGTCCCCCTCAAAGGTGGGCAACCGCCGCCTGAAGGACCCGCCTGCCCAAACTTGCATCCGCAGAGGCATGGGCATGCACCATATAGTGCTTAGAGAAAGTGTGCAGGCTAGACCATGTGGCTGCCTGACACACCTGTAGAGCTGAAACTCGATGTCGCAAAGCCCAGGAGGCACCGACAGCTCTGGTAGAGTGAGCTTTCAATCCCACCGGGAGAGGCAAACCAGAAGACCGGTAGGCCTCCTGAATGGGAGCCTTGATCCATCTGGCCAAGGTTGACTTCGATGCCGCGGACCCCTTACAGCGACCTGTCGTCAGGACAAATAAAGAATCCGAATTCCGGAAGGAGGCAGTCCTGGACACATAAATGCGTACAGCCCTCACGAGATCCAGAGTATGGAGATCGCGCTCAACCTGATGAACGGGAGCGGGGCAAAATGATGGGAGAACAATCTCCTGGATCAGGTGAAAAGTGGAAACCACCTTTGGCAAGAATTCTGGCCGCGGGCGTAGCACCACCTTGTCTTGGTGAACCACCAGGAAGGGTGACTTGCACGATAGTGCAGCCAATTCTGAGACCCTTCTCAGAGACGTAATCGCCACCAGAAATACCACCTTCTGGGATAGACGAGATAGTGAAATGTCTCTCAGTGGCTCAAACGGCGGTTTCTGCAGTGCCGCCAGGACCATGTTAAGGTCCCAAGGGTCCAGTGGTCGCCTGTAGGGCGGGACCACCCGAGAGACTCCCTGGAGAAACTGACGGACCTTGGGAAGGAGCGCCAAGCGCTTGTCAAACAGCACTGAAAGAGCTGACACTTGACCCTTCAAAGAGCCTAGAGACAATCCCAATTCCAGCCCCGACTGAAGGAAAGCCAACAATGTCGGAATGGACAAGGGCCACGGGGAGCGACCACCCGAGGCACACCAGGTGAAGAAAATCTTCCACGTTCTGTGGTACATCTTCCTGGAAACAGGCTTCCTAGCCCGAGTCAAGGTGGCAACAACCGTAGGAGCGAAGCCCCTGGACGTCAGCAGCCAGGCCTCAAGAGCCATGCAGTCAATCTGAGGGCCCTGGAATTGAGGTGGAAGAATGGGCCTTGCGCGAGCAGATCTGCGCGTTCTGGAAGAGCCCACCGGAGTCCGCCTGACAGTTGCCACAGGTCCGGATACCAGGACCTCCTGGGCCAATCTGGAGCCACTAGAATGGCTACCCTGCACTCCGACCTGATCTTCCACAGAACCCTGGGAATCAGAGCTAGAGGCGGGAACACATACGGTAGATGGAATCTGGACCAACTCAGGATCAGGGCATCTGCCCCCAGAGACTGAGGATCCCATGATCTCGCCATGTATTGCGGCACCTGATGATTCAGCCGTGAGGCCATCAGATCCACGTCCGGAGTGCCCCATCTGCTGCAGATGTCCTGGAAGACGTCTGGATGAAGAGACCACTCTCCGGCGTCCATCCCCTGCCGGCTCAGGTAGTCGGCCTCCCAGTTCTCGACCCCTGGGATGTGAACTGCGGAGATCAGGCAGTCGTTGTCCTCCACCCAAGATAGAATGCGGTGGACTTCGGCGAGGGCCTGAGCACTTCTGGTCCCTCCCTGATGATTTATATAGGCGACGGCCGTCGCATTGTCGGACTGAACCCGAATGGGTTGCCCTGACAGGAACTTCTGAAACGCCAGGAGCGCCAGATAGACCGCCTTGATCTCCAGCACGTTGATCTGCAACACCGACTCCGACGGAGTCCAGAGTCCTTGAGCCCTGTGGTGTAAGAACACCGCACCCCAGCCCGTCAGACTGGCGTCGGTGGTCACCACTAACCATGACGGTTTGAGGAAGGACCGGCCCCGTGACAAATGGCGTGGCTGGAGCCACCACTGCAGGGAATCCCTGGTCGGTTGGGAAATTGTCACCAGCCGATTCAGAGAGATCGTCCTCTTGTCCCATCTGCGAAGAATCTCCAGCTGGAGAGGACGGAGGCGAAACTGCGCAAAAGGTACTGCCTCTATTGCAGCTACCATGCGCCCCACCAGCTTCATCAAGACCCGTAGGGATGATTGTGGTGACAGGAGGACTGCTTGCACTCCTGATTGGATCGCCATCTGTTTGACTCGTGGCAGAGACACTAGGGCCGAGTCCGTGTGGAAGTCCATGCCCAGATATGTCAGTGACTGGGTCGGAACCAGGGTCGACTTCTGGATATTGATAAGCCACCCGAACTGTTCCAGGGACTTCATGGTTACCTCCAGGCTCTGCCGACAAAGGTGTTCTGATGGCGCCCTGACCAGTAGGTCGTCCAGATAGGGTATTACGGCGTGCCCCTGCACGTGCAGGAGAGCCATCATGGAGGCCATCACTTTTGTAAACACCCGCGGTGCCGAGGCCAACCCGAACGGCAGCGCCACAAATTGGAAGTGTTCTTCCCCCACTGCAAATCTCAACCAGCGCTGATGAGCCGGTGCAATGGGCACGTGAAGATAAGCGTCCCGAATATCTATGGACGCTAGGAAGTCCCCTGCGACACAGCTGCGATCACGGACCGCAGTGATTCCACACGGAACTTCCGAACCAACACGTGACGGTTGAACAACTTTAGGTCCAGCACCGGGCGGAAGGATCCGTCCTTCTTTGGGACAATGAAGAGGTTGGAGTAAAAACCCCGAAACCTCTCCCCGGAAGGTACCGGGACCACCACTCCGTCCCTGCGGAGACCCTCCAACACCAGGTGAAAGGCCTGAGCCTTTTCTGGGGATGGGACCGACCGATGGAATCGGGGTATCGGCTTTGACGTCAGCTCTATCCTGTAACCTCGCGAGATCACGTCTCGAACCCACTGATCTTGAACGTGAAGCAGCCACCTGTCCTGAAAACGAGACAGGCGACCCCCCACCTGTGGGGAGGCAGGAAGGGAGAGCGAGTCATGTAGAGGCGGGTTTGGGGGCGGCAGCCGCTGCCCCCGTCGGCTTCTTTGGACGACTCTTAGAGCGCCACTGAGAAGCGGGCTTGCCCCCTCGGTCCGTGCGAGCGGACGGTGCTGATGACTGTGAGCTGGAGCGAAAGGACCACTGCTTTGGGTTCCTCTTAACGGAATACCGCGGCTTAGGCTTATTCTGCGGGATCTTAGACTCAGCAGAATCCTTTATCAGCTTGTCCAGTTCGGTACCAAACAGCCTGTCACCAGAGAACGGAAGATTCTGCAGAATCTTCTTAGATGTGGCATCTGAGTCCCAAAGACGCAGCCACAACAACCTGCGAATCGCAATAGCGTTAGCCGAAGCCACAGCTGAGCGAGTGGCAGTTTCCAAAGTCGCCGTCCTGGCGTAATCCGCATAGGCCCTTGCCCTTTCGGTAAGCGCCAGGACCTCTGGACTGGACCTTGCCAGGTCAGTGATACCATCCAAACAGGTAGTAATCGCTTGTAAGGTCCAGACCGTGGCAAAATTAGGGCCAAATGAAGACCCCACAGCCTCATAGGAAGACTTGGCGAGTTGCTCGACCTGTCTATCAGTTGCATCCTTCAGCGAGGAGCTATCAGAGGCAGAGAAAAGGGAGCGTGCAGCAATCCTGGTCATGGAAGCGTCCACCTTCGGGGACTGCGACCACTCCTGTAGCACCTCCTGGGGAAAGGGGAAGCGATTGTCCTTGGGTTTGCGGACATAACGCCGCCCAGGATGTAACCTGGGAGCTCTAACCACCCTTCCAAAGTTAGTGTGGTCCATGAAGGAGCCACTTGGTCTAGCCTCCGGCCGCAGCCATTGATAGACCTCCTTCGGGTGTACAGTCACCTCCTCAGGAGGTGTCACGAGACGTAAGGTCTAGTTAATAGAGGACACCAAATCCTCCACTCCGTCTGGTGGTTCAGACACAGACACAGACCCGAAAGTTGAACCCCCATCATCCTCCTCACCATCAGAGGAACGCTCCTCCTCAGAGATAGCCTGGAGCTCGGGTGAATCCTCACGACGAGCCCGCTTAAGGGGTCTCACAGCAGAAGAGGGAGACACCCGGGGGTAACTGGAAGGAGTAGCTGGGCTTTCCAGCCTCCTATTGAGTGCCTCCAGGGACTGCGACATGGAGGACAGTTGGGACAACAGAGATTCATTGATCTTATTCTGAGTTTCCCATGGCCCTGAGATCACCTGAACCTCAGGGTACAGCACCGGAGCTGCTGTCTCAGCAGTGTCAGTCCGGGCCTCTGGGCGTCCGCAGTTATTGCAGGACCCCTCCACCAGAGTCCCATTGCATGTAGCACAGGTAATGGTGGCATCTGCCGCCTTAGCAGCACGCTTCCTAACTGAGGACATCGCCACAGTAGGGGAAAATAAGCCAAATTGTGCAGACAAAACCGGGAATCCCGGTGGCTTACCGACCGCAGCGAAGCGGTAGGAGGAAGCGGTGTGTGTGTGTGACCTCCGCGAGAGTTTCCGGTCTCCTCTGGAGTGCAGACGCACGCTGCACACAGTTCCCAGCCGGGACTGAGGGTAAAGATGGCCGCCGACAGTGAAACCGTGGGCGGCGCCGAAAACACGCGGGAAACACACACACACGCCCAGCGATGACGTCACCGCACGGGCTGCTTCCTATCCTCCAAGCAGCCTCAGTATTAAGGCGCCAGAGCCCACAGCGCGGGAAGTAATGTAAAATACATCACACAGACTGCATGCACCAACACACATCCGCAGCCTACAGCCTCAGCCCCTGCGACACACAGGGCGGTCAGCCAGGGTGACCCCAGCACGGGGTACACCTCCAGATCCGCGGACTCGAGAGTAACGCGCGGTCTGAGTGTCATGACACATAAAGTGAAAGACACTACCCCCAGGCACACAGGAGACACAGAGTGCCTCAGTGCCGGTCCGGTCTGTAAGCACCATTTAGGGAGGCCTCGGACGGGGGTTCAGCACCAGTCCGGAGTGTAAGCACCATTTAGGGAGGCCTCGGACTGGGCTGGCTCCAGTCCGGTCTGTAAGCACCATTTAGGGAGGCCTCGGACGGAGCGGAGCTGTGCAAGGCTCCCATCTCCCACTCTCCAGAGCCCCCCAGAGAGGGATGGAAAGGAGCGCAACAGCGTACCGGGAGAACACAAGGTGTCCAGGCTCTAGGCCCTCCGGTACCTCCACCAGCGTGTTCCACAAGGGTGAGCGGGGAGGCTGTCGCAGGTCCCGACCGGAACCATTTTACCTTGTCTTCATACGCCATCACGTAAGTTGTGAGAATGCAGTGAAGTGCAAGCAAAGCGTGATCCTCCGAGCACACTAAGTTTAAAACTGAGGATGTTCCCTGCGGTAGGGGTTTATAAGCGGAGGGGGCGGTGTCTACAAACTTGTAGTACCTAGTGTGACCTCCGGAGGGCAGTGCCCTAAACCCCATTGTCTGGGTCTCCCATTATGATGACCAGAAAATAAGCACAGTGGGTACTTTGCTTTTGCACTGTAATCTGCGAGATGCAGGGGCATAGAGCCTGATTCCTGAACAGTCACTTGCTAGGCTGATTGGTGTAGTTGGGATAGAATCGCAGTTTTCTTTGCTGTGATGTGGCAGTGCTCAGGATACTGAGCTTTGTGTAACCCCACCCACACCGCTGACTGTGGACACTATCGCCAGCTGCCAATCAGTGATGGAGCGGAATTACACAGATTAGCCTGACTTCTTGGCACGCGATACCTACCCTAGTCCAGCAGTGATAATCTTCTTCTGATAAGACATTGATTGTATTTAAACTAAATAACATAGCCTAATAAGTATATACCGTATATACTCGTGTATAAGCCGACCCCCCTACTTTTGCCCCCAAAACCTGGGAAAACCTATTGACTCGTGTATAAGCCGAGGGTGGACCCCAGCACAGGTATACTGCCCCCAGCAGTGTGGTATACAGCAGCCTCCCCAGTGGTATATACAGGCCCCAGCAGTATTACAGAAGCCTCCCCAGTGGTATATACAGACCCCAGCGGTATTACAGCAGCCTCCCCAGTGGTATATACAGACCCCAGTGGTAATACAGCAGCCCCAGGGGTAATACAGCAGCCCCAGGGGCAATACAGCAGCCCCAGGGGTAATACAGCAGCCCCAGGGGTTATACAGCAGCCCCAGGGGTTATACAGCAGCCCCAGGGGTTATACAGCAGCCCCAGGCGTTATACAGCAGCCCCAGGGGTTATACAGCAGCCCCAGGCGTTATACAGCAGCCCCAGGGGTTATACAGCAGGCCCAGGGGTATGCAGCAGCCCCCAAATGCTGGCACTCGCCCCCCCTGTGTGGTAAGGGCCCCCCTGCTGCTTAACTTACCATCCCTGGTCTTCTGCACTGCACCGCGCCGGTCTTCTGTGCTCCGTCCTCCATGCTCCAAGTCCCGTCCGGCTGCATCCGGGATCCCCGGCCGTCGCAGTTACGATGACGTCATCGTGCGACGGCCGGGGATCCCGGATGCAGCCGGACGGGACTCAGAGCATGGAGGACGGAGCACAGAAGACTGGCGGTGCAGAAGACCGGGGATGGTAAGTTAAGCAGCGGGGGGGGGGGGGGGGCCCTTACCACACAGGGGGGACAAGTGCCAGCATTTGGGGACCGTATTGACTCGTGTATAAGCCGAGGGGGTAACTTTTCAGCCCAATTTTTGGACTGAAAAACTCGGCTTATACACGAGTATATACGGTAATATATGACGACGGTGTGCAAATGGTCTGCACTGTTGTGTGTGAATAAAGCAAAAACAGGAGAAACTAGAATATCATGGAAAAGTGTACAATTTATTTATGGGCACACAATTGTTACAATACACAGACAGTGGATACAAAGTAACAAAAGAAAGGTTGATCACTTAGATTCCATTAAATATACAAGGTATTCACAGGAGTTTATACAACTCTGATAGTATACTCAATGCAGCATTTGCATACAACACAGTCCAGATATATGGCAATTAAAGGGTACATACCCCTGCACCCAGTTATTGCACAATCCTATTCACAGACCACCAGTAATAAAGTGCATCTAGGTGATCACCTTTCTTTTGTGTTACTTTGTATCCACTGTCTGTGCATTGTAACAATTATGTGTCCATAAATAAATTGAGAGTCCTCAGTGGTTGATACCTTTTAATGGAGTACTAAAAAGATGGTAAGTAAAGCAAGCTTTCGTGACACTGAGGCCCCTTCATCAGGCTAATAATGACACAGATTCTGAACACACACACACACATATATACATAAGCAGGGTGAGATGACGCAGTAAATACGACAGGTGAAGTAAAGCAGAGTCAGACTAGAGAGGGGGTGAGGAGCTAGGGAGGTAAAATCTTCCGAAATAAGAGGACCAGATAGAACAATAATACAATGATTAGTGGTCTCTAGAGACCTGAAAATTCCGTGTGTGTTCTGTCTGTCTAATATAATACTGAACACCCGAAGTGCTGAAGAAGAGGCTGCTCACATTGCTGTGTGTTCTGCATTTCTAATCTAATACTGAAGACACCAGGGTGCCGAGGTAAAAAGAGGCTGCTCATACTGCTGTGAGGTCTGTCTTTCTGATCTAATACTAGAGATACCTGAGGTGCTGAGGTAAGAACAGGTTGCACACACTGCTGTGTGCCATCTATCTGCATAACAATATAAGTGTTAGTACTTTTGATCTTCTATTGACATTCTATGTGTCTTGCCCCATTTCAAGATGGCCTCCGCTGCTTCATGTGATCCTCCTCTTTGCCTTTATAAACCTCAGCCTTCCATCTAGCCATGCTCGAGTATTCAGTGTGAATTTGCTGCTTTACCAGTCTGCTCCACTCCATGCTGATCCACATCAGCTTTTCCAGCAACTGCAGTTAGATTCCTGCAATCTCACCTGTCTCCAGCTTCTCCTCTGCTCTTTGCTGTCTGTGCTGTGTTCCCTGACTCTGCTACATTTCTTCAGTCCTGTTACATGTGAGTCCAGAGTACTCTGCAAGCATTTACAGTACTTTATTGTGCAGATGCAGAAATCTGGATATTTGGGACATTCTTAAGCTGCACTGTACTACTGAGTTCTGGACTTGTATTTCTGTGGACTTCCATTCCCAGCCCTCTGGGTGTATATCCTCATTCCTGCCCTAACCCACCTGTTCAACCTATCACGCACTACCAGGGTCTTCCCTTATCCTTCAAACATGCCTTGATCACACCCATCCTCAAAAAATACTCCCTCGATTGACCAACTATCGTCCTATATTTCTTCTCCCCTTCGCCTCAAAATTATTTGAACAGCACATCCATTCTGAACTGTCCTCCCACATCTCCTCCTGCTCCCTCTTTGACCGCCTACAATCAGGCTACCGTTTCCATCACTCCACTGAAACAGTCCTAACCAAAGTCACCACCGACCTACTGACTGCCAAAAACAAGCGACACTACTCCGTCCTCCTCCTCCTATCTGCCGCTTTCGACACCGTTGACCATACCCTCCTACTTCAGATTCTGGAATCTGTCAGCATCACTGACCTAGCCCTCTCCTGGATCTCCTTATATCTAACTGACTGGACCTTCACCGTCACCCACTCCCATACCTCCTCTTCGCCCTACCCCCTATCCGTCGGTGTCTCCCAAGGCTCGGTCCTGGGACCCCTACTCTTTTCCATTTACACCCTCAGCCTAGGACAACTCATTGAGTCTCACGCCTTCAGTATCATCTCTACACTGACTACACCCAGATCTACCTCTCTGGGCATTACATCACCTCCCTACTATCCAAAATTCCACAATGCCTGTCCATCATCTCCTTCTCTGCTCGCTTCCTCAAATTGAACATGGACAAAACTGAGTTCATCGTCTTACCCCCAAATCGCTCTCCCCCCCTACCAGACATATCCATCAATGTCAATGACTGCTCACTCTCCCCAGTCCCCCACACCAAGTGCCTCGGGGTCATCCTTGACTCCTTCCTCTTATTCAAGCCTCACATCCAAGCCCTCGCAACCTCCTGCCGACTCCAGCTTGAAAACATTTCCCAGATCTGCACTTTCCTTGACCACGACACTGTTAAAACACTTGATCATGTTCTCATCATTTTCCGCCTTGACTACTGCAACCTCGTGCTAACTGGCCTCCCCACTACCTACCTCGCACCTCTCCCATCTATCCTAAACTCCACTGCCTGACTCATTCACCTGTCTTCCTGCTACTCCCCAGTCTCTCCCCTCTGCCAAGCCCTTCACTGGCTCCCCACCTCTCAGAGATCCCACTTCAAAACCCTAACCATGACGTACAAAGCCATCCACAACCTGTCCCCTCCATACATCTCTGAGATGGTCTTCCCTTACCTACCCTCACGCAACCTAAACTCCTCCCAAGAGCTCCTACTCTATTCCCCTTTCATTTTCTCCTCTCACAACTGCATACAAGACTTCCCCCATGCATCTGCTATCCTCTGGAACTCTCTCCCTCAACACATCAGGCTCTCGCCTACCCTAGGAACCTTCCAAAGAAACCTGAAGACCCACCTCTTCCGACAAGCCTACAGTCTGCAATGAGACCCAGTGTACTGCACCGTCTCATGTTCAGCACTACCCCCTCCTACTGTATCCACTCCGGTCCCTCAGACTGTGAGCCTCGCAGACAGGGTCCCACTCCCTCCTGTTCTTGTTTGTCTGGACTACACGTATATATTGTACTTGTCCTTGTCTGCCCTCTCAATATGTAAAGCAGCATGGAATCTAATGGCGATATATAAATAAATAAATAAATAAATAATAATAATAATAATAATAATAATAATGCTATAAGACTGTTTTCTCTCTTGTCTTCTCCCTGTGAGGATAATTTCCAGAGACTGCCTTACACATGTTTTCGTGCTGGAACTATTTTGAAAGACTTACAGCTATTCCTGTGTTTGATGAACTTGCTAATTTTCTGCAGTTCACATTATATCTGCCACGTGTGTTAAATCAAGACTTGTTCACCTTAAACTTGGTTCCAGTGTTGTCTGTGCTCTATTTTCTATTCCCGGACAGCCCCTTTTTTGCAGTCTAATAATAATGATCTGTGAATATTCTCATCTCATAAATCCAATATATACTGTATGTTCAGTAATATCCAAGGTAATAAAAGATACTATTGTTTATTCATTCATGAGGAAAATCAGAGACATCAACAGCCGCCATGTTATTCTGGTATGATTAGTTAACACCATACTGTACAGTAGGGGTCCACAACCACCAGTCCACGGACTGGGACTGGGCCATGGGGGTCTGTGTGCTGGTCCGCCGCAGACCAGCACTACATATAAAGTGTGCTCTGCGGCTGCTCAGAGCGGTGGATGCTGCCTGCTTCCCTGCCCCAGTGACGCGTCCCCACCCACCACAACCCGCACCTGCAGTTACACTGCTCCGAGTTGATCTCTGTCTCAGCTGCCTGCGAGCGGAGCTGTCGGCCAATCACAGTGCAGCAGCCAGGCCCTGATTGGCCAGTGGCTGCTGCGCTGTTATTGGTCGGCGGCTCCGCTCGTACATCTCCGCAGCTGAGGCAGAGAATAGAGTGGCACCAACTGCAGCGGTGGACCAGTGAGCAAAGTGTATGTCTGTGTCTGTCTGTTTGTGTGTGTCTGTCTGTGTCTAGCTGTGTGTGTGTCTGTCTGGCTGTGTGTCTGTGCGTGTCAGTGTGTCTGGTTGTGTGTGTGGCTGTGTGTCTGTGTGTGTGGCTGTGTTTGTCTGTGTGTGGCTATCAGTGTGTGTGACTGTGTGTGTGTGGCTGTGTGTGTGTTGATGGAGGCTGCAAGGGGATAATATGGGCTGGTGCAAGGGGATGATGGGGACTGCAAGGAGATGATGGGGATACTGTGGCCTGCATAGGGATGATGTGGATATTATGGGGAGGAATGGAATGATAGGAATACCATATTGGGGGCTGCAAGGGGATGGAAAAGTAAGACATCCCCTGAAAATAAGATGTAGCGCATCCTTCGGGGAAACAGGGTACTAAACTCCACTCCTTCTCCATAGCCCCACCCCATATAATCAAAGCCCCACCCCTGTGCCACCCCAACCTTGCTGGGCCCCGGAAAAATGGTCTTGCATGAAGCCGGTCTCTGGTGCAAAAAAAGTTGGGGACCACTGCTGTACACCTCAGTCTTAATCAGTGGCGTACTGCCTATAGCAGCAGAACACGTGGCTGCTATGGGGCGTATGAGTCATAGGGCCCAATATCGGCATCGGAACCAGTACCTCCACCCTCTCCAGACAACACACATTCAAATGTATTGAAATCACGGATGCCGATATATAGTTGAAAGAAATAATGAAAGCATTCTCCTGCTGTGTCTAAGATCTGATGTCTCAGTAAAGATGGCGCGAAGACATCACTTCATCTTGCTTGCTGTGTAGAGTAATGAACACAGCTTCAGAACGCTCGATGCCGAGACTGGAGACGCGGGGGGGGGGGGGGGGGGGGAGAGGAAAGGTGAGTATTTATTAATCATCATCTTGGTGAGTACACTGTAGTGGCCATAATACTGCATGGAGGACTATGGGAGTGCACTACACTATATGGAGAACTATGGGGGTGTATTATACTATGTGGAGGACTATTGGTTGCATTATACTATAGGGTCATTCCATGTCAAGTGAACCAATGATTTTTACCTCTATATTGTTAATTCTTTTGAGATTTTGTTATTTGATAAAAAATGGTCAGATAATGCAAAATGTGAAGAGAAATAAATCCTAGAAATTATTTTTTTGGATTGATTTTCAAAGTTTGAAAAAGTGTGAAAGTGTGTGTTGCTGCCTTTACATTTCTCCTCACAACTCAGGCTAGAAATAAGAAAGAGAAACAAAATAACTGAATGAGTCCTTACCGGTAATTCCTTTTCTTGGAGCCTTCCACGACAGCATTGGAGGATGTCGTCCACGCCCTATTGGGGGACAGGAACACAGAGAGGTTAAAAGCCCCTCCCCTTCCTCAGTACTCCAGTGTTTACCAAGATCACCCTTAGCCATGGATTACCTGATACAAACCGGAATCAAACACCAACAAGAGGGGGAACTGATGCTGTCGTGGAAGGCTCCAAGAAAAGGAATTACCGGTAAGGACTAATTCAGTTTTCTCCATCGCCTTTCACGACAGCATTGGAGGAATACCACCGATACTCCTCAGGGTGGGACAATTGCCTGTAGGACTTTCCTACCAAAGGACAGATCCCGACTAGAGGACAGATCTAACTGATAGTGGCGTGAAAAGGTGTGGAGGGACGACCATGTAGCCGCTCTGCATATCTGCTCAGATGAAGCTCCAGCCCGCTCCGCCCAGGATGTAGCAGCAGCCCGAGTGGAATGAGCCTTCAACCCCACCGGAGGAGCAAGGTTTTGAGCGACGTAGGCCGAACAGATCGCCTTCTTGATCCAGGAAGCGATGGTAGCCTTGGAAGCCTTCTTCCCTTTGTTTTTCCCAAAATGCTGAACAAACAGGTTCTGATCCAACCTCCAGGAAGCGGTCACTTGGAGATAGTGGAGGACAGATCGACGGACATCCAAGGTGTGAAATACGGCCTCAGCTGCATTAGCGGGAGAATGACAAAAGGACGGGAGCACCACTTCCTGGGACCGATGGAAATCCGACACAACTTTAAGAGAGAAAGGATGGATCCAAACGAAGCGTAATGCGATCATCAGAAACCATGAGGTAAGGCGCCTGGACCGAGAGCGCCTGTAACTCCCCAACTCGTCTGGCCGAAGTAATGGCCACCAAAAACGCCGTCTTGTGAGAGAGAGATGGAAGGGAAGCAGCAGACAAGGGCACAAAGGGCTCCTGAGAAAGCCCCTGAAGAACAATGTTCAAATCCCAAGTAGGGACGGAAGGCCGAAGCCTGGGACGCAGTCTACAAGCAGAGGTAAAAAAATCGCCTGATCCATCGATGGGCAGCCAGATCCTGATCAAATACGGCACTGAGAGCTGAAACCTGGACCTTAAGGGTGCTCGGCTGAAGGCCCAAATCCAAGCCTTGCTGCAAAAAATCCAAAATGAGAGCCACATTAGGATGATGAACATCCGGAACGGAAGGAGCACACCAGGACAGAAAGCGTTTCCAAACCTTCCCATAAATAGCGTTCGTCACGGGCTTCCTGCTCTGCTGAAGCGTGCAGATCACTGCCTGGGAGAGACCCTTGGTCCTCAGGATTTCGGCCTCAATAGCCAGGCCGCCAGATTGAGCCACTGAGGGTCCGGGTGAAATAGAGGACCCTGGGACAGTAGGTCGAGGTTGTGGGGCAACAGAATCGGACCCTCCAGGCACAGGTCGTGGATAGCGCCGTACCATGCCCGTTTGGGCCACAGGGGAGCCACCAGGATAGCCGTCACCCCCTCCGCCCGAATCTTCTGCAAAGTCTTGGGGAGCAGCGGGATCGGAGGAAATGCATACACCAACCGGAAGTCCCAGCGATGGGCGAAGGCGTCCAGCCCCAGAGGATGATCTGACCGACTCAGGGAAAAAAAACGTTGGCACCTTGGCATTTGTTCTTGATGCAAACAGGTCGATTGACGGGACTCCCCACCTGTCCGTAAGAGAGCGAAACACGGCCGGATGGAGGCTCCATTCGCCAGAGTGGACCTTCGTGCGGCTCAAAAAATCTGCCTGTACATTGTCCGCTCCTCTTAGATGAACAGCTGACAAGGAGAGAAGATGGCGCTCCGCCCAGGAAAATATTTGTCTTGCGAGCACCTGCAAGTGGATGCCCCGAGTACCACCTTGGTGGCGCAAGAAGGCAACCGTAGTTACATTGTCCGACAGAACCTTGACGTGACGCCCTTGTAGGACGTGAACTGCAGCATGAAGCGTCTCCTCCACTGCTAGAAGTTCCCGGAAGTTCGAAGATTGACGACTGATCGATTGACTCCAAACCCCCTGGAACGGCACGTGATCCACCATCGCTCCCCAACCGGACCCGCTGGCATCTGTAGTTACGGTGGTCACTGGAGCCTGCAGCCAGGCCACCCCCGTCCGGAGGTTCCCGGGATTCATCCACCAGGAAAGGGAGGCCACCACCCGCCCCGGGGTCTGGATCCGAGAGTTCAGGGAATCCTGGCGCCTGTCCCAGGAGCACAGAATGTGTTCCTGAAGCAGACGGGAATGAGCCTTAGCCCAAGCCACTGACGGAATGCAGGCCGTCATGGATCCCAACAGGGACATTGCCTCCCGCAAGGTGGGGGACTCCCGATCCCAGAAGCGGGTCAGTTTGTCGCGGAGCAGAAGCCAGTGTTCGACAGGAAGGAACGAGGTCTGATTTGAGGAGTCCAGCAAGACTCCCAAAAATTGACGGCGGGTCGCCGGAATCAGTTCCGACTACCGAAGATTGGGCACCCACCCCAGATCCTGAAGAATCTCCAAAGTTCTGGATACATGGGTGCGCAGGACATCTGCCGAAGGGGCCACCACAAGCATGTCGTCTAGATAGGGAATCACGCATAAGCCCTGGGACTGGAGGAATGCCATCACCTCCCCCATGAGTTTGGTAAAAACCCTGGGGGCTGACGAAATCCCGAACGGCAGCACATTGAACTGATAATGGCCCGTCCCACCTGCCCCGGAGATTGCGAAGCGCAGAAAGCGTTTGTGAGACTGGTGAATGGGGACGTGATAGTACGCGTCCTGGAGGTCGATGGTGGCCATCATGTAATCCTGCCCGATGAGGTGAATCGCCGAGCGGGACGGATTCCATCTTGAATCGCCTGTAGAGAACATGACGATTGAGAAGTTTCAAATTGAAGATGATACGGGGCGCCCCGGAGGGCTTTCGCACCACAAACAACCTGGAGTAGTGCCCCTGGCCCACTTCTCCTGGAGGGACCGGAGACAAAAACAGTGTGCGAGAGTCCCCTAGGGGAAGCGGAGTGATCCGCAGACATGGAGGAGGCTGACTCTCGAATTCCAACCGCAGACCCTCCCGAATGGTCGAGAGGATCCACGGGCATGAGGAGATTGCTTCCCACTGGGGAAGAAACCTCAAGAGCCGCCCAGCAATGAGTCAGGCGTCATTGCTTAGAGCCCGGCTGGGCCCCCGCCCCCTGACTTCGGTGCTGGGGGAGCAAGATATTACGTTTTTTGTCACCTTTCTGGTAGGCCCAGCGACCGGACTTACCCTTCCCCCTATACTGGGAGGGCTGGCTACGCTCGGACCGAAAGGACTGCTTCCGAAAGGGCTTCTGTTCAGGGAGACACTTTTTCCGGTCTGACACCTTATCCAAGATGTCATCCAAAGCCAGACCAAACACATAAGACCCCTGAAAAGGGATGCCACACAGCTTAAGTTTAGACGTGACATCCTCATTCCACATCTTAAGTCACACCGCTCTGGACAACACTGCACTCCTGGCGCCAATGCGGACCGACTCTGCCTAGGCATCAGCCAGGAAGCCTGTAGCACGCCTCAGGAGTGGAACAGAATCCAAAAGCTCCTCCCTGGAAGTACCCTGCAGGATGTGATCTTCCAGCTGGGAGATCCACTTAAAGAGAGATCTGGCCACACATGTCGATGAAATATTCACCTTCAAAGACATAGCGGCCGCCTCCCAGGATTTTTTGAGAACACTCTCCATCTTACGATCGAGGGGGTCCTTCAACTGGGAGGAATCTTCAAACGGTAAGGCGGTCTTTTTTGCCACCCTGGCCACCTGGTTGTCCACCTTCGGAACATCTCCGACAAAGTCAGCACCCTCCAAGGGAAACCGCCGTTTCAACTCGGAAGGGGTGATCAGCCTATTTTCTGGCGACTCCCACTCCCGGTGGACAAGCTCCCGGATGACCTCATGGACAGGGAAGCCCAACTGCCGCTTAGCCCTTAAGCCTCTGAACATGTCGTCCTGCACACACCTATGGTGCTACGGACAGCGTCCAGCAATTCCCCCATGGACTCAGAGGAAAAATAGTAGTGTCCAGAATCTCGTGCCTGTGTAGAGGCAACAGACGCACCATCCTCGCCGTCCTCAGACGCAGAGCTCTGGACAGCCTCCATGAAAGCTATCGAATCACAGTCCTGGTCTTCCTCTTTTTTGGAGGGGTAGGCCTGGACGCTGCAGCAAAAACCGGCAAGGCTGAGATAGAAGCCTGCACCTCCTGTCTACCTGCTTTAACTTCGTGTCTAACCATGGACTGGAGTTCCTCAAGCAGGGACGGGGCTTCTTCCCTGACCACACCGTCAGTACACGGCTGACACAACTTCTTTTTGCAGGAAGAAGGAAGTTTCATGCCGCAGATGCCACATTTTCTGGATGGGGTTTTGCTGCTTTTAACAGGGGGGCCCTTGTCTCCCTATAAAAAAAGGGGAAAGAAGGGGACCCAGAGTGAGCGAAGGGATCTAATGCCCCCTACCGCAGTGACCACACCCAAGACACTTACAGGAGCTGGGGGAACGCTGGGCTCTGCAGAGGCAGAGGAGGAAGATCTAACACCCTCCATCTTCAGGGATCTCCTTACCTGGGTGTAGTCTTCCGGCGGGTACTTATACTTAAGCACCGTGCACCCAACGCGGAACAGCTGTTCCCTCCCCCCTCCCGGTCACTGGCCGCAGGCAGACGCGTGCGATAGGCCTGCCGGGCCCCTGGAGCCGCGCGCTCCCGGGACCAGCAGCTGGAGGAGGGAGACGCCGGAGAGCTAAGACAGGCCTCTGGCGCTCCGAAAATGGCCTGCTTTGCCCCGGAGGACGCAGGAAGGCCGCAAGGTCCCACATGGGAGCCCCGAGAAGGAGGAGGAGGACGCCCCCGACGCCCATCTCTGGCCCGGCCGTAAGTCTACCAAATGCTGCCCCTGCCGGCCTGACAGCACTTGAACCTCTCCATGCCCCAAGGGGGACAGGAAGACACTGGAGTGCGGAGGAGGGGGAGGGGCTTTTAACCCCTCTGTGTTCCTGTCCCCCAATAGGGCATGGACGACATCCTCCAATGCTGTCGTGGAAGGCGATGGGAGAAACACCCCGTTCTACTCAGAACTGCCCAGGCTTTCCCCAGATATGTCACACGAGGATCACTGATAATATTTTACCCATGTGAACGTAAACGCAAAATTTTAAAACTCATTTCCGAAAAAAAACGTATAATTTAAAAATTCCCAAAACTGCCCCTGTGTCTGCTCTGCTCCTCCCACATCTGTACCGAAATTCCAGGTGGGATCGCGATGGGGTCATATTTTAAAATATTTAATTAGCGTCAATGGGTCATTCCATATCAAGTGATTGAAATATGAATATTTCTTTTCCCTGACTCTTTAGATTTTTTTTTTTTCTATATGAAGCACAACTTTAGTTAATTACAAATTAAAAGTTTTTATTTTTTTTTCTTCATCGGTTAATTTTTTACAGATTTTTAAAGTTTTAAAAAAGCGCAAATTTTGGCCTGGTCTGGCTTTACATTTTCTATCATATCTTGGGCTACAATTAAGATAAGAAGGTGGGAGAGGCCTAGTTGTTATCAGAACGGCACTGGCTTTTATGTGATGTCACAGGACGAGGTTTCTTTATATTTTGTTTTGGAGAAATTAAATTAAAAATTTTGATACGCAATTGTGAAAAAAATGTTTGTTTTAAAATTGTGAAAAAATGCCTGTGTGTTACTTGTGTTCTTGGTTATATTTGTGCAGAGATTCAACTTGGGATCTATCACATTTATAGATTTTTTATTTTATGTTTGTGTTTCTTTTTTTTCCTTTTCAAATTACAATTTATTGAATTCAACATTTATATGTAACAACAAAGAAATACAAAAAACTAATCCAGTAGTAAGTGCCAGGATAAATACATCTTAGGGTACCGTTATACGGCGCAGCAATGCATGCAATTTCACTTGCAATTTGCTGGTTGCAGTGAAATCATGGACACATGGTTCTATCTTGTTGCTGTGTACAAATGTAATAATGTCTCCATGATTTCACTGCAACCAGCAAATTGCAAGTGAAATTGCATGCAATGTTGCGACGTGGAACGGTACCCTTAATCATCATAACACAACTTGTCAGCATTGAACATGCCAAAAGAAAAAAGGTGATCATATCCTCAAGTGTGATTGAACAAGAATAAAAGAATGTAAGTACAGTATATGTATTTAATAATAATGGCACCACTATCCCCATGTCTTAATACTGGTAGGAATTACTCTTAGTTTTTGTAACCTGCATTTTGCATTTGTATAACCTTATTCCCTAATTGTACTTCTTGTAGTTTTGCGCCACCATGTGGCTGTTTGTTGACATTTTTTATTTATTTTGTACAGTGGTATGAAGGTGTTTACCCCCTTCCTGATTCCTTAGGGCCGCTTTACACACACCAACGTCTGTGACCAACTTCTGAACAGATCTCTGGTTGCAGTGAAATCATGGACACATTGTTCCATTTTGTGGCTGTGTACAATGTAACAATGTGTCCATGATTTCACTGCAACCAGAGATCTGTTCAGAGGTTGGTCACAGAAGTTGGTGTGTGTAAAGCTGCCCTTGTTCTTTTTCATGTTTGTCACTTAAATGTTTCCAAACAACAAACAAATGTAAATATTAGACAAAGATAAAACAAAACACAAAATGAAGTATGTAAATGAAGGTTTTTAGTATTCTTGGATGAGTCATTGCTGCACTTTTGGGGTAATGGTTGTCCGGCCGTTCCTGGGAAGGTTCACCACTGTTTCATGTTTTCACTATTTGTGGATAACGGCTCACACTGTGGTTCACTGGAGTCCCAAAGCTTTAGAAATTGCTTTATAACCTTTTCAGGCTGATAGATCTCAATTACTTTGTTTCTCATTTGTTCCTGAATCTCTTTGGATCGCTGCATGATGTCTAGTTTTTGAGGATATTTTGGTCTACTTCACTTTGTCAGGCAGGTTCCATGTAAGTGATTTCTTGATTGAGAACAGGTGTGGCAGTAATTAGGCTTGAGTGTGGATAGGGAAATTGACCTCAGCATCCCCAAGATGTGATAAACCTCAGCCAACTTATGTTTTAAGGGGGGTGCAATCAGTTCGTCACACAGGGCCACCCTGTAGGTTTGGATTTCTCTTTCCCTTAATAATAAAGACCTTCATTTGTAATCTGCATTTTGTGATAACACAAGCTTTGTCTAATGGTACCGTCACACGCTAGGATATAGGTGAACGATATCGTTAGCGATGTTACGTGACCGCGATCCTTCCGACATCGTTAGTGCGTTGTCACACGCAAGGATATTGTTAACGGTCTTAAATTTGGCAACGCGCCAACTACTTGGAGAAAAAAGTGTGAACAATTTTAAACAGCAGCAGGAATAGGAGAATTGTGAATGACATCGATCACAAAGGATCACACTGAACGATGTTGCGGCTTCCCAGAACGTTAATTGGACGACAAACGGTAGATTTGAGGTCCGGATCTCAAATATTTGCTGAAAGATCCAACGATTTATCCTTTCTATATCGTTTGTTTACACGCAACGACGCACACACGATATTGTTTGAACAATCACAAATCCGTGATGTTTCAACAATATCCTAGCGTGTGACGCTACCATAATATTCAGATTTATTTGGTTTAAACATTTAAGTGACAAACATGCAGAAGAATAAGAAATGAGGAAGGGGCAAACATTTTCACAGAACTGTAAGTATTTTATTCATTTTCATAAAAATTAATATATTTTATTATTTGTTTTTATAGCACTCTCTCTGTTTTTAAATTATGGTAACATGGTGCTTAATTATTAGTGCTATAACAGTGCAGCTTATTCATTAATGTTACTTATTTTTTCTGCATAAACATTAGTAGCTAAATTTGTTTTGCTTATATGGAAGGCTCTGAGGAGGCCATGTTATTATCTAGACCAGAGGTCCCCAACTCCAGGCCTTGAGGGCCGCCAACAGTGCAGGTTTTCAGGATTTCCTTAGTATTGCACAGGTGCTAATGTGATCACCTGCACTGGTGATGATTTCAACCCCTTAGCAATACTAAGGAAATCCCAAAAATCTGCACTGTTGGCGGCCCTTGAGGCCTGGAGTTGGGGACCCCTGATCTTGAGGGCTGTGAGGGAGTCAATATACTTTATGGAGGCCTATTTAAGGGCATTTATACTGTATGCAAGCAATTATACAGTGTGAAGGTTTGTGTAGGGTCCATCATACTGTGTGGAGGGCTAGTGGGGTACAGTGTGGAGAGGTGTGGAGACCATCATACTGTATGAAAAGCTATTATACTCTATGAAGGTTTATGGGGACATTAACTATATGGAGGGCTATGGGGGGCCATGGAGGGCTATAGGGGGACATTATACTATATGAGAGAGAATGTGTGGCCCATTATACTATATGAGGGCTATGGGGTGCATTATTCTATATGGAGGGTTATGGGGGACATTATACTATATGGAGGGCTATGGGGGCCCATTATACTATATGGAAGGCAATGTGGGGCCATTATAATACTTGGAAGGCTATGAGGGAGCCTTTATACTTTTTGAAGGTTTATTTAAGGACCATTATACTGTATGCAAGCAATCAGTGTAAAGGTTTGTGTGGGATCCATCATACTGTGTGGAGGGCTAGCGTGGAGAGGTGTGGAGGCTATCATACTATATGAAGGGCTATTATACTCTATGAAGGGTTATGGGGACATTAACTATATGGAAGGCTATAGGGGGTCATGGAGGGCTATGGGGGGACATTATACTATATGGAAGGCAATGTAAAGCCATTATAATACTTGGAGAGCTATGAGGGAGCCTTTATAATTTATGAAGGTTTATTTAAGGATCATTATACTGTATGCAAGCAATTATACAGTGCTAAGGTTTGTGTGGGGTCCTTCTTACTGTGCGGAAGGCTGTGTGGTGACATTATACTATTTGGAGTGATAGTAGGGGCCATTATACTGCATGGAGGGCTGTGTGAGGGCCACAGTTGGGGATTATACTGTGTTTGGATCACCATTTTATTGTTGTGATAGTTGAGGGGGGCACAGTAGAGTCTTTATACTGTGTGTGGAGGGATTCATTGTGGGAGATCATACAGTGTTTGGGGGGACTTTTATTGTCATCATACTTTATGGGGGCAATGAATTATTAATATTATTGGGGGGGGGGAGCAATTGGAACTTCTGCTATGGAACACCCGGCGTATGTTGGACATGTTAAAGGGATTCTCCAACAATGTAATAAAATGGCCAATGTCACAAGTCAAACGGCAGCCCGTCCAAGTCATGTATCCGGATATGCTGCGACCTAGAGAATAACTGCCTGTGTCTCACCTGACAGGAGCTGTATGGTAAGCACATGGAGAAGTGACAGGAGAAGAAATAAATCTTTTCCTCGACTGATGGTGCACAGAGCACTCAGGCTGGAGAGGAGAAGGTATATTTGTTCTCCTATCACTCAGTTCTCCTCGGCACACAGAGGTATGTGCGCTTATCATACACCTCCTCTATCAGTTATGTTGCAGGGAGCCGTGTTTCTTCAGACTGCTGTCCATCCTGACGAATGGGCTGCCATTTCAATTACATAATGGGGCCATTTTATTACATTGTTGGAGAACCTCTTGAAGCACAAATAGGATCACTGATGCATATATGGTGACTTTTTGGCGCTATTAAATCATTTTGGTCCCAGCTCCACCTATTACTTAAAGCTATCCTATATAGGATCAATTATGGAGCCCACACGTTACCCTACTCTCATGAGGACTTGACCATATGCCACTTATAGCGTTTACAATCACATTGCATTTCCTATTTCTAGATCAATTATTGGAAAGACCTATGAATATCCCAATAGTAAATATAACCCAGTGGAACTGCCTTATGGAACTCCCCACAGCTTCTGGTCTCGATAGATTCTTTAAGTCCTCCTGGATAAAATGGCTCCAATATTTGTGATATACATGTTACAGTTGTAACTGCTACTCCTTAATAATGATACATTACAGGATGTAAATTCACAATGGTGTTCCAATTATTCCATGCAGTGCACCTTGGACTCAATAATTGAGTTACTGCTGTGTTTGTTATCTGGTGTGCTGAGCGGTCAGTAGTTGATTGACAGCGCAGGCTTCCATTCTAGTTCTGGGAGGTTCTGGGTTGCTCAGCTGTTCTATCTTCCCTGTGATTGCTCTCCAACTTTACTAAGCAGCCTCTTCCATAATCCTGCCAGTCATACATTTTAACTTAGGTGTTGAGTTGCTCAGGTGTTCTATCTTCCCTGTGATTGCTCTGCTACTTTACTGAGCAGCCTCTCCCAGAATCTTGCCAGTCATGCATTTTATCTGAGGTGCTGGGTTGCTCAGCAGGAGGGTTAGGCTGCTTTCACATTACGTTTTTTTTCCCTGTCCGTGGGATCCTACATTTTGTAGGACCCCACGGACAGGAAAGGACACCAGAGGGGGTGACTTATTCTGTGTCCGAGTCCGTGATTATCACGGATCCGGACACAGCGGGGCACTTTCACTTCTACACTTTCAACACTAAAATTGCTCCTAACCTTCTAATTACACTTCTGCAATGTATAACATACATTGCAGAAGTGAAATATAGTAAAAAGAAAGAGTTAAAAATAAAAAAAAATCACTATGCTCACCTATCCTCGATCCAGCGCTGCCTCCCAGCAAGGTCCGAGTGCTTACAGGACGGACCTGTGATGATGTCACAAGCCGATCAGCTGATCGGTTACATGACCGCAGCAACTGTCATGACCTGTCGGCAGCCCTGGTTATAATAATGATGCTGCTCCATGGAAACTATATGTGATACAGAAAAACTATATACGTTTTTGAAATCAGGATAAAAAGATGATTGAGAAAAGTACAAAGTCACCTGCGATAATTACAAAAAATATTTTTTTGTAGACCTGTGGGATGCTCCTTTCACATCAGCAGTTTATGCTGATGTGCTGCAGATCCAGCAGGCGGCGCCGCATCTGCCGCACATCAGCATAAACTGCTGATGTGAAAGGGCCCTTATTATTAGATAAAAATTTAAATGGCGGTTTAAGTTTAAGTTCCATCCAAACTTTTTATTTTAGAATTATAACAGCATTGGAGCTTCTGTCTACTTTCATAGTAAAATTACTTATAATAATTTTTCATCTTTATTTCTTAAATCACATCCATAACTTCTGCCTGGACCCATTGACTCCCTATTAAGCTAGCTAGTCCTTGTCTCAGTCTTGGATGAAAATATTTAAACTTAAAATGAAATAATGAGGAACATTTTTATTCTTACCTGAACTGAAATTAATGAGAGGCCAATAGTCCTCTAAGGTTTTCTAAATAAATCAACAATATCCCTGGTCTAAATCAGTGATGGTAGAATCCCCCTTTATATAGAGAACGTTACCTGCAGTGGAGGTCGTATCGTTGATGTCGGATTTGTTTGCTTTTGCTCCAGTGATTGTGACGGGTTTTCCTTATCGGGGTCGGCACTTGAGTCCTGTTCATGATTAAAATAAATACAGTCACTGTCTTGATCATGTCTGTATATTATAATTTATAGATAAATCATATCTAACAGTCTCACCTGGTGATTGCTGATCTGTTCTGCCATGGAGAACCTATAAGTTTTACTTAAGATGAAGACTGAAAAAGAACAAATGGACGATGTCAAGCCAAAATGGAGAAAAAATACAGGCACAAACAAAAGTTACAATAATAGTCTGAATGCAGCGCTGAA
The DNA here is from genome assembly GCA_033576535.1 of Allobates femoralis. NCBI lineage: Eukaryota > Metazoa > Chordata > Amphibia > Anura > Aromobatidae > Allobates > Allobates femoralis. The sequence continues at coordinate 621,267,060 of JARQOC010000004.1, forward strand.
CTGGACAGCGGCTAAGCTGACTGCTCCATTATAGGCTTATCAGAAGAGGCTGGGGGTAGAGGTGGAAACACCTGATACTTGTGTCTGAGAATGGAGGGGGAAACACCTCTGATACTTGTGTCTGAGAATGGAGATGTAAGACCTCTGATACTTGTGTCTGAGAATGGAAGGAGAAAGACCTGATACTTGTGTATGTGAAGGAAGGGAGAAATACCTCTAATACTTGTGATGGAGGGGGTAACACCTCTGCTATTTGTGTCTGAGAATGGAGGGGGTAAGTCCTCTGATACTTGTGTCTGAGAATGGAGGGGTAAGACCTCTGATACTTGTGTCTGAGAATGGAGGGGGTAAGACCTCTGATACTTGTGTATGAGAATGGAGGGGTAAGACCTCTGATACTTGAATCTGAGAATGAAGTGGGTAAGACCTCTGATACTTGTGTCTGAGAATGGAGTGGGTAAGACCTCTCATACTTGTGTCTGAGAATGGAGTGGGTAAGACCTCTCATACTTGTGTCTGAGAATGGAGTGGGTAAGACCTCTGATACTTGTGTCTGAGAATGGAGTGGGTAAGACCTCTGATACTTGTGTCTGAGAATGGAGTGGGTAAGACCTCTCATACTTGTGTCTGAGAATGGAGGGGGTAAGACCTCTGATACTTGTGTCTGAGAATGGAGGGGTAAGACCTCTGATACTTGTGTATGAGAATGGAGTGGGTAAGACCTCTGATACTTGTGTCTGAGAATGGAGTGGGTAAGACCTCTGATACTTGTGTCGGAGAATGGAGGGGGTAAGACCTCTGATACTTGTGTATGAGAATGGAGGAGGTAACACCTCTGATACTTGTGTCTGAGAATGTAGGGGTAAGATCTCTGATACTTGTGTCTGAGAATGGAGGGGTAAGACCTCTGATACTTGTGTCTGAGAATGGAGGGGTAAGACCTCTGATACTTGTGTCTGAGAATGAAGTGGGTAAGACCTCTGATACTTGTGTGTGAGAATGGAGGAGGTAACACCTCTGATATTTGTGAATGAGAATGGAGTGGGTAAGACCTCTGATACTTGTGTCTGACAATGGAGTGGGTAAGACCTCTGATACTTGTGTCTGAGAATGGAGGGGGAAACACACAGGTATTCCAGAGGCTGGAAGAGCAGGAACGAGATATAAATGTGTGAGCCCATTCCTTCTATAGGACTGTATATTATTATGTTATACCCTGCAGAATTAGGCATCACAGATATCTGTAGACTCTGGTGATGTGGGAAATCAGCTCTTTAGCAATTTTTATACATGCCAATGTGATAGTGCAAAAGGCTATTGTGAAGTCTGGTGGTTAGCAGCCGCTATAGGAGAACTACTGAGCCTAGGAAGAGCAACAGTGCTCTCCTTGGATTCAGTGATGCTGGAGAGAGGACGCCAGACCCTTCACTGTGGTCGCTGTCGGGACACCGCAAAATCTGTGCAGCCACATGGGACATAGTGTCCTGCGGGGTCCCCATAGTGCTCAATTGCCAGACAATGTCAGTTAGGGATCAGAGGTATGTCATGATGCAATCCTGAGTTGTCAGCAGTGGGAAGAAAGCTGAAGTACTTTCCTGTAAGCCTGAGGAACCATAGAAGCCAAGCTCCAGGCAGAGAGGAAAGGTTTAAATGGGTAGTATAGTGCCATATCCAGCGGGAGTGAGGAGAACTGTCACACATTGCTGGAAAAAAAGAGCTGAGTTCATCACATCATCAGAGGCAGCAACTCTGTATATTGAATAACTGGACAGCTACAACCCCTGGCAAAAATTCTGGAATCCCCGGGCTCGTAGGACGTCCATTCAGTTGTTTAATGTTGTAGAAAAAAAAGCAGCTCACAGACCTGGCACAAAACTAAAGTTGTTTCAAATGGCAACTTTATGGCTTTAAGAAACACTAAAAGAAATCAAGATAAAACATGTGGTAGTCAGGAAGGGTCATTTTTTTCAGACCAATGAGAGGGAAACATTCTGGAATCCCTCAATTCTGAGGAAATAATTATGGAATCATCCTGTAAATTTGCATTCCCAAAACTAACACCTGTAGCAGATAAGATCTGCTCGCTAGTCTGCATCTAAAAAGGAGTGATCACACCTTGGAGATCTGCTGCACCAAGTGGACTGACATTAATCATGGCTCCAATACCAGAGATCTCAATGGAAACAAAGAGGGTATATCATCACACAATGTTGTAAAAGATGTTGGTGGTTCACAGTCAGCTGTGTCTAAAATCTGGACCAAATACAAACAACATGGGAAGGTTGTTAAAGGGAAACATACTGGTAGACCAAGGAAGACATCAAAGCATCAAGACCGGAAACTTAAAGCAATATGTCTCCAAACCAGGAAATGCACAACAAAACAAATGAGGAATGAATGGGAGGAAACTGGAGTCAATGTCTGTGACCGAACTGTAAGAAACCGCCTAAAGGAAATGGGATTTACATACAGAAAAGCTAAATAGAAGCCATCACTAACACCTAAAACAGAAAAAAACAAGGTTACAATGGGCTAAGGAAAAGCAATTATGGACTGTGGATGATTGGATGAAAGTCATATTCAGTGATGAATCGCGAATCTACATTGGGCAAGGTGATGATGCTAGAACTTTTGTTTGGTGTTGTTCCAATGAGATTTATAAAGATGACTGCCTGAAGAGAACACGCAAATTTCCACAGTCATTGATGATATGGGGCTGCATGTCAGGTAAAGGCACTGGGGAGATGATTGTCATTACATCTTCAATAAATGCCCAAGTTTACATTGATATTTTGGACACTTTTCTTATCCCATCAATTGAAAGGATGTTTGGGAATGATGAAATCATTTTTCAAGATGATAATGCATCCTGCCATAGAGCAGAAACTGTGAAAACATTCCTTGAAAGAAGGCACATAAAGTTAATGTCATGGCCTGCAAAGAGTCCGGATCTCAATCGAACAAAATGGTCCATGACAAGGCTCCAACCTGCAAAGCTGATCTGGCAACAGCAATCAGAGAAACTTGGAGCCATATTGATGATGAGTACTGTTTGTCACTCATTAAGCCAATGCCTAAGAGACTGCAAGCTGTTATTAAAGCCAGAGGTGGTGCAACAAAATACTAGTGATGTATTGGAGTGATCTTTTGTTTGTTTATTTTTCATGATTCCATAATTCTATCCTCAGAATTGAGTGATTCCACAATGTTTTCCCTCTGCTTGGTCTGAAAAAAAATTACCCTTACTAGCTATCATATTTTTTATCTTGATTTCTTTTAGTGTTTTTTAAAGCCATAAAGTTGCCATGTGAAATGACTTTAGTTTTGGGCAATGTCTGGGATCTGCTTTTTTTCTACATTAAACAACTGAATGGACATCCTCTAAGCCCGGGGATTCCAGAATTTTTGCCAGGGATTTTATAATATCACCACCATCATAAACTGCTCCAGTGAAAGGGAGTTTTATTTTATTGCACCTGAGGTCTGAATATTAATTATTCACAGTGGCCGATCCTGCATCCCCATCCACAACTTTGATGGTGGGTTTACACGCCGCGATATCGGCGTCCAACTCCGACCCAACTCCGACAAAAAGTCACGTGGGTCGCGAGTTGGAGCCGATATCGGGTGCGCGTTGTACTGTTTTAGCATCCAACGCGATGCTGGAACGATGCCAAAACGATATCGGAGTTGAATAGCAAAGCTATTCAACTCGCCGATATCGCAAGGCCGTTGTACCAGCATCGCTGCGTGTGACAGCCCAACTCCGATGTGTACGCTCACGTCACCCATTCACTCCCATGTTAACTGGTCGTTCCTGGGTTGGTGGGCGTACACATCGGAGGGACGTTGCATCCCGATATCGCGGCGTGTAAACTGGCGATGCGATGCAGGGAGAAACGTGCACTAAATGCGCGCTCCCGCGTCGTTGCCTCCGATATCGCCGCGATATCGGGACGTGTAACCCCACCATAACCCTTTATTATTCTGCGGAGGACAGCCTGCCAGCTGGAGAGACCACCGTGACAGCTCACAGTCATTACAGCCTGGTTCAGTGGAGGCCGAACCAAACATCACTTTGAGAAAAGACTGTTTTACTTTCTGGTGGAGATATTTGGACTCAATAAACTCTGCTGATTGCCAAAGAGTTGATTCCCTATAGAAGGAAGAAAAGCAATCCTCTGCTCAGTAGGAAGGCTGGACAAGCACAAATATAGCCGGGTGTAACCATATGGGGGTCCCCCTTATATCAGGAGATTGGGGTCCCCTGACCACTGGGCGTGCAACACTGCAGGCAGGTATTGAGTTGAAGGTATGTCTGCCTGTACATGCAGATCTCACTATATTAAGGGAATCGTGAAACAAACCGTCTTCAATGGAGAGTGTACATGCAATTGTTCAGGGTGATGCATATGATGGTAACTCCTCTTTTTTTAGCATGGATTAATGCTTTCCATTTGGTTATGCAAATTGTCTCTTCAAAGAAGTAGACTTAAAATCAAGCACCATTTATTGGAAGTAGCAATCCTAAAAGTCAATATCGACCCTTTAACGAGCCTTGCCATATGACTTAAGGGCCAGTTACACGCTTCAATGTCTCAGCGATCCGACCAACGATCTGACTTGACCTACATCGCTGGAACGACATTCAATGATCGCTGGTGAGGGGTCACACGTACAGATATCGTGAACGACACAGCAACGATTCAGCGACAAGTGAACGATACGTACGATCGTTTGGTCGCCTACATCCTTCAGTTCGCCAGCCAGCCCCTGGATGACACACAGACCTGTTATTTCATGAGGCAGTGCACATGCAGCCGGCACGATTTACCTCTCAAGAATTGGTGGTGCAAAAATCAAAATTAGATGTCTATAGTACGCCATGTTTACACATACATTACAAGTCTGTTACATAGGAAACTGTAAATGTTCCTATAAATGATTAATAGCTGATATTGTAAAAAAAAAAGAGAATTTTGTTTACGTACCGTAAATTCTTTTTTCTTGAATCATCAATGGGAGACCCAGACAATGGGGTTTAGGGCACTGCCCTCCGGAGGCCACACTAGGTACTACAAGACTTGTAGACACCGCCCCCTCCGCTTATAAACCCCTACCGCAGGGAATATCCTCAGTTTGGTCCATAAGCTGCGAGGAGACAACAGAAAAACCACACCTGAAAACCTCGGGAAGACACCGTGAACAGACGGTTCAATAACCCGGATAAACTGCCCCAACAGGAGACAGATGAACCGTAACATACAACGGAACACTGGGTGGGTGCTGGGTCTCCCATTGATGATTCAAGAAAAAAGAATTTACGGTACGTAAACAAAATTCTCTTTTTTCTGATCATCATAATGGGAGACCCAGACAATGGGGATGTCCTAAAGCAATACCCCAGGGCGGGACAAAAGTTCCTCAACAGACGTTTGCATACGCGGTCCACGTCAAAGGTGGGCAACCGCCGCCTGGAGGACCCGCCTGCCCAAACTTGCATCCGCAGAGGCATGGGCATGCACCATATAGTGCTTAGAGAAAGTGTGCAGGCTGGACCAAGTGGCCGCCTGACACACCTGTAGAGCAGACGCTCGATGTCGCAAGGCCCAGGAGGCACCGACAGCTCTGGTCGAGTGCGCCTTCAAGCCTACCGGAAGATGCAAACCAGAAGAACGGTAAGCCTCTTGAATGGGTGCCTTGATCCATCTGGCCAAGGTTGATTTTGACGCCGCTGACCCCTTACAGCGACCCGCCGTCAGTACGAACAAGGAGTCCGAACTCCGGAAGGAGGCAGTTCTGGACACATAAATGCGTACAGCCCGTACGAGGTCCAGAGTGTGGAGGTCGCGCTCAACCTGATGCACAGGAGCGGGACAAAATGATGGGAGAACAATCTCCTGGTTCAAATGAAAAGTGGAGACCACTTTTGGCAAGAATTCCGCCCGCGGGCGCAACACCACCTTGTCCTGGTGAACCACCAGAAAGGGTGACTTGCACGACAGTGCCGCCAGTTCAGAGACCCGTCTCAGGGACGTAATCGCCACCAGAAAGACCACTTTCTGTGACAAATAAGAGAGAGAGACTTCTCTCAATGGCTCAAAAGGTGGTTTCTGTAAAGCCGCCAAGACCATGTTGAGATCCCAAGGGTCCAGAGGTCGCCTATACGGCGGAACCACTCGAGACACCCCTTGGAGGAATTGACGAACCTTTGGGAGGAGCGCCAAGCGCCTGTCGAACAATACAGACAGCGCTGATACCTGACCCTTCAGAGAACTGAGGGAAAGGCCCAACTCCAAACCTGACTGCAAAAAAGCCAATAGGGTCGGGATCGACAAGGGCCAAGGTACATGTCCCCCAGAGGAGCACCAGGCGAAAAAGATTTTCCACGTTCTGTGGTAAATCTTCCGTGACGTGGGCCGTCTAGCTCGGTTCATGGTGGAAACCACCGCAGGAGAGAAACCCCTGGATGTTAAGAGCCAGGCCTCAAGAGCCATGCAGTCAATCTGAGGGCCCTGGAATTGGGGCGGAAGAAGGGGCCCTGCGCGAGAAGATCTGCGCGGTCTGGAAGAGCCCACCGGTGTCCGCCGGACAGTTGCCACAGGTCCGGATACCAGGACCTCCTCGGCCAATCCGGAGCCACTAGAATGGCTGCGTGACATTCTGTTTTGATTTTCCACAGGACCTTGGGCATCAGTGCCAGGGGCGGGAAAACATATGGCAGGTGAAAATCTGACCAACTCAGGACTAGAGCATCTGCCCCCAGAGACTGAGGGTCCCACGATCTCGCCATGTATTGTGGCACCTGATGATTCAGCCGGGAGGCCATCAGATCCACATCCGGGGTCCCCCATCTGATGCAGATGTCCCGGAAGACGTCCGGATGGAGAGACCATTCTCCGGCGTCCATCCCCTGTCGGCTCAGGTAATCTGCCTCCCAATTCTCGACACCTGGGATGTAGACTGCGGAAATCAAGCAGTTGTTGGCTTCCACCCATGATAGAATGCGGTGGACTTCCGCTAGAGCCTGTGCACTCCTGGTTCCTCCTTGGTGATTTATATAGGCGACAGTCGTCGCATTGTCGGACTGAACCCGAATCGGTTGTCCGGATAGGAACATCCGAAAGGCCAGGAGTGCCAGATAGACCGCCCTGAGCTCCAGCACGTTGATCTGCAACGTCGCCTCTGAACGTGTCCAGAGACCTTGAGCTCTGTGGTGTAAGAACACCGCGCCCCAGCCCCTCAGGCTGGCGTCGGTGGTCACCACTAACCACGATGGCTTCAGGAAGGATCGTCCCTTCGACAAGTGACTCGGCTGAAGCCACCACTGCAGAGCATCCCTGGTCGGCTGGGAGAGGACCACCAGCTGATTCAGAGAGGACGTCCTCTTGTCCCACCTCTGGAGGATTTCCAGTTGCAGAGGACGGAGCCGAAACTGTGCGAAGGGCACCGCCTCTATCGCTGCCACCATGCGTCCCACCAGCTTCATCAATACCCGCAGGGATGAATGAGGTGATCTGAGGAGATCGTGTACTCCTGCCTGGATGGCCAGTTGTTTGGCTCGTGGTAGGGACACTAGAGCAGAGTCCGTGTGGAAGTCCATGCCCAGATACGTCAGTGACTGGGTTGGAACCAGGGTGGATTTCTGGATGTTGAGAAGCCACCCGAACTGCTCCAGAAACTGCATGGTCGCCTGCAGACTCCGCTGACACAGGTGTTCCGATGGCGCTCTGACCAGCAGGTCGTCTAAATAAGGGATGACGGCGTGTCCCTGCGCATGCAGTAAGGCCATCATCGACGCCATCACTTTCGTGAACACCCGGGGAGCCGAGGCCAACCCGAAAGGCAGCGCCACGAATTGGAAGTGCTCTTCCCCCACCGCGAATCTCAACCATCGTTGATGAGACGGTGCAATGGGCACGTGAAGGTAAGCGTCGCGGATGTCTATGGACGCTAGGAAGTCGCCCTGCGACACAGCCGCGATCACGGAGCGCAGGGATTCCATGCGGAACTTCCGAACCAACACGTGACGGTTGAACAGCTTGAGGTCCAGAACCGGGCGGAAGGAGCCGTCCTTCTTCGGGACAATAAAGAGGTTGGAGTAAAAACCCTTGAACCTCTCCCCAGTGGGCACTGGGACCACCACTCCGTCTCTGCGGAGTCCCTCCAACACCAGATAAAAAGCCTGAGCCTTTTCCGGAGATGGAACAGACCGATGGAATCGGTGTGTGGGTTGTGATGACAGCTCTATCCTGTATCCTCTTGAGACTACATCTCGAACCCACTGATCTTGGATGTGGAGTCGCCATTTGTCTTGAAATTGAGACAGGCGACCCCCAACCTGTGGGGAGGCAGGAAGAGGGAGCGAGTCATGCGGAAGTGGGTTTGGGAGCGGCAGCTGGTGTGCCTGCCGACTTCTTCTGGCGACTCTTGGGACGCCACTGCTGAGAAGTCTTGGCCCCACGGTCCCGCGCGAGCGGAAGACGCTGACGGCTGTGAGCTGGGACGAAAGGACCACTGTTTAGGGTTCCTTTTCACAGTATACCTAGGCTTAGGTCTGTTCTGTGGGATCTTGGACTCCGTAGAGTCTTTGATCAACTTGTCCAGCTCGGCACCAAACAGCCTGTCACCAGAGAAAGGAAGATTCTGCAGAATCTTCTTTGACGTGGCATCTGAGTCCCATAGACGAAGCCACAACAATCTGCGGATCGCTATCGCATTGGCCGAAGCCACAGCTGAGCGAGTGGCAGTCTCCAGGGACGCCGTCCTGGCATAATCTGCATAGGCTTTTGCCCTCTCTGTAAGTGCTAGGACTTCAGAGTTGAAACCTGCTAGGTCAGCAATACCATCCAGACAGGATGTGATCGCCTGCAGAGTCCAGACCGCAGCAAAACTCGGGGCAAATGATGACCCCACAGCCTCATAAGACGACTTGGCGAGTTGCTCGACCTGTCTGTCTGTCGCATCCTTCAGTGAGGAGCTATCAGAGGCAGAGAAAAGGGAGCGTGCAGCAATCCTGGTCATGGAAGCGTCCACTTTCGGGGACTGCGACCACTCCTGAAGCACCTCCTGAGGAAAGGGAAAGCGGTTGTCCTTGGATTTGCGGACATAACGCCGTCCAGGGTGTACCCTGGGAGCTCTAACCACCCTTTCAAAGTTAGTGTGGTCCAAAAAGGAACCACAAGGTCTAGCTTCAGGTTGTAACCACTGATAGACCTCCTTCGGGTGAACGGCTGTCTCCTGAGGGGGTAACCCGAGGCGTAAAGTCTCGTTGATGGAGGACACCAGATCCTCCACCCCTTCAGCTGGTTCAGACACCGACCCGAGAGTTGAACCCCCATCATCCTCTTCACCGTCAGAGTGACGCTCCTCCTCAGAGAGGATCTGGAGCTCGGGTGAGTCATCACGGCGAGCCCGCTTAAGGGGTCTCACGGTGGAAGATGGAGACACCCGGGGGTAGCTTGAAGGAGTAGCTGGAGCATCCAGTCTCCTTGTTAGTGCCTCCAGGGATTGCGACATGGAGGACAATTGGGACAACATAGAAGCATTAATCTCGCTTTGTTTTTCCCATGGCCCTGGGATCACCTGAATCTCAGGGTATAGCACCGGAGCTGCTGACTCAGCAGAAACAGCCCGGGCGTCTGGACGTCCGCAATTATTGCAGGACCCCTCCACCAGTGTCCCTTTGCATGTAGCACAGACAGGGGTGGTACTGGCCGCCTTAGCAGCGCCTTTTTTCCCTGAGGACATACCCACGGTAGGGGAATATCAAACAGGAGAAAATTCACCGGAAACCGGTGGCTTACCGACCGCTGTACAGCGGTGGTGAAGGGAGCGATGTGTGTGTGGCCTCCGCGAGGTAAGGAACCTGGTCTCCCCTGGAGTGCAGCAGAGCAGTCTCCAACGATCCCAGCAGGAAAGTGAGGGGAAAAGATGGCCGCCGCTGTAGAAACAGAGGGCGGAGCCGAAACACGCGGGAAGCACACACACACGCCCATCCAGGTCACATGGGCCGCTCCACATCTCTCCCGGCCGCCATTACAATAATGTAAGCGCCGGAGCCCGCAGCGCGGGAGGTATAAACATAAATACCCTGGCTTACAGACAAAAATCTGAAGCCCACAGCCGCAGCCCCTGTGACACACAGGGCGGTCAGCCAGGGTGACCCCAGCACAGGGTCACCGCCAGAACCGCGGACCCGAAGGCAAAGCGCGGTCTGAGTGTCATGAACACACTAGTGCCAGACACTGCCCCCAGGCACACCGGAGACACCGAAGTATCTCAGTGCCGGTCCGGTCTGTAAGCACCATATCATGGGAGGCCTCGGACGGGGGTTCAGCACCAGTCCGGTCTGTAAGCACCATTTAGGGAGGCCTCGGACTGGGCTGGCTCTAGTCCGGTCTGTAAGCACCATTTAGGGAGGCCTCGGACTGAGCTGACTCCAGTCCGGTCTGTAAGCACCATTTAGGGAGGCCTCGGACGGAGCGGAGCTGTGCAAGGCTCCTATCTCCCACTTCCCAGAGCCCCCAGGGGGGATGGGAAGGAGCACGGCAGCGTACCGGGAGACACCGTGTGCCCAGGCACTAGGCCCTCCGGTACCTCGACCTGCGTGTTCCCCGAAGGTTAACAGGGAGACTGCCGGAGGTCCCTGACTGGGACCTTCTTTTACCTTGTCTTCATACGCCATCACGTAAGCTGTGAGAATGCAATGAAGTGCAAGCAAAGCGTGTGATACCTCCGAGCACACTAAGTTTAAAACTGAGGATATTCCCTGCGGTAGGGTTTATAAGCGGAGGGGGCGGTGTCTACAAGTCTTGTAGTACCTAGTGTGGCCTCCGGAGGGCAGTGCCCTAAACCCCATTGTCTGGGTCTCCCATTATGATGATCAGAAAATTATAGATTTGTACAAGGATGACAAGTGAGAAAAAAATAATCATCCCTCTTTTCAGGATGAAAATCAGACTGATTTTGTTTATACTGTTGTGAACACCTAGCCTTACATTAACATTTGGGGCTAATACATGCATTATTAATCCTTGTGACAGGTTCCCAGGAGTATGCTGCAAGAACAAGGTGACAAGAACCTGTGTACAGGCTATAGCTTCCATTGAAAGCAATCAATCCTTGTAAAGTTTCCACCCTCCACTTGGTGATTATAGATAGAATGCAGTGAGGTCCACTTTCAGATGGCTTCAGTTAATGCAATGAGCTTCACCTGGTGGTGACTGCAGGTAAAATGCAATGAGCTCCACCTGGTGGTGACTGCAGGTAAAATACAGTGAGCTCCACCTGGTGGTGACTGCAGGTAAAATGCAATGAGCTCCACCTGGTGGTGACTGCAGGTAAAATAAAGTGAGCTCCACCTGGTGGTGACTGCAGGTAAAATACAATGAGCTCCACCTGGTGGTGACTGCAGGTAAAATGCAATGAGCTCCACCTGGTGGTGACTGCAGGTAAAATGCAATGAGTTCCACCTGGTGGTGACTGCAGGTAAAATACAGTGAGCTCCACCTGGTGGTGACTGCAGGTAAAATGCAATGAGCTCCACCTGGTGGTGACTGCAGGTAAAATACAGTGAGCTCCACCTGGTGGTGACTGCAGGTAAAATGCAATGAGCTCCACCTGGTGGTGACTGCAGGTAAAATGCAATGAGTCTATCATATAATAAGGCTTCAGGGCACTAAGTGGCAATATCAACCGTCATGCTCCGGGCGGATTGCCCTGTAGGCAGATTCTTCCCCTGGTGGTGCTAATCCACAGCACTAGCAGTAACAGATATATAAAGAAATAGGCAGCACTCACCAGGATTTTGCAGCAGTGGTCTCTTTAATCCATCATGTTATGGAATCATGACAGGGTGCAGGGAGGTGACCACGGAGGGCGGACGACGACGCCGTTTCGCAAAAAATTGCTTCTACGGGTCCGGACCCGTAGAAGCAATTTTTTGCGAAACGGCGTCGCCGTCCGCCCTCCGTGGTCACCTCCCTGCACCCTGTCATGATTCCATAACATGATGGATTAAAGAGACCACTGCTGCAAAATCCTGGTGAGTGCTGCCTATTTCTTTATATATCTAAAATGCAATGAGCTCCACCTGGTGGTGACTGCAGGTAAAATACAGTGAGCTCCACCTGGTGGTGACTGCAGGTAAAATACAGTGAGCTCCACCTGGTGGTGACTGCAGGTAAAATACAGTGAGCTCCACCTGGTGGTGACTGCAGGTAAAATGCAATGAGCTCCACCTGGTGGTGACTGCAGGTAAAATACAGTGAGCTCCACCTGGTGGTGACTGCAGGTAAAATGCAATGAGCTCCACCTGGTGGTGACTGCAGGTAAAATACAGTGAGCTCCACCTGGTGGTGACTGCAGGTAAAATACAGTGAGCTCCACCTGGTGGTGACTGCAGGTAAAATGCAATGAGCTCCACCTGGTGGTGACTGCAGGTAAAATAAAGTGAGCTCCACCTGGTGGTGACTGCAGGTAAAATACAATGAGCTCCACCTGGTGGTGACTGCAGGTAAAATGCAATGAGCTCCACCTGGTGGTGACTGCAGGTAAAATGCAATGAGCTCCACCTGGTGGTGACTGCAGGTAAAATACAGTGAGCTCCACCTGGTGGTGACTGCAGGTAAAATGCAATGAGCTCCACCTGGTGGTGACTGCAGGTAAAATACAGTGAGCTCCACCTGGTGGTGACTGCAGGTAAAATGCAATGAGCTCCACCTGGTGGTGACTGCAGGTAAAATGCAATGAGTCTATCATATAATAAGGCTTCAGGGCACTAAATGGCAATATCAACCGTCATGCTCCGGGCAGATTGCCCTGTAGGCAGATTCTTCCCCTGGTGGTGCTAATCCACAGCACTAGCAGTAACAGATATATAAAGAAATAGGCAGCACTCACCAGGATTTTGCAGCAGTGGTCTCTTTAATCCATCATGTTATGGAATCATGACAGGGTGCAGGGAGGTGACCATGGAGGGCGGACGGCGACGCCGTTTCGCAAAAAATTGCTTCTACGGGTCCGGACCCGTAGAAGCAATTTTTTGCGAAACGGCGTCGTCGTCCGCCCTCCGTGGTCACCTCCCTGCACCCTGTCATGATTCCATAACATGATGGATTAAAGAGACCACTGCTGCAAAATCCTGGTGAGTGCTGCCTATTTCTTTATATATCTAAAATGCAATGAGCTCCACCTGGTGGTGACTGCAGGTAAAATACAGTGAGCTCCACCTGGTGGTGACTGCAGGTAAAATACAGTGAGCTCCACCTGGTGGTGACTGCAGGTAAAATGCAATGAGCTCCACCTGGTGGTGACTGCAGGTAAAATACAGTGAGCTCCACCTGGTGGTGACTGCAGGTAAAATGCAATGAGCTCCACCTGGTGGTGACTGCAGGTAAAATACAGTGAGCTCCACCTGGTGGTGACTGCAGGTAAAATGCAATGAGCTCCACCTGGTGGTGACTGCAGGTAAAATACAGTGAGCTCTACCTTGTGGCAGCTGGAGGAAAAACACACAGTGCCCCCCCTGGTGGTGGCTGCAGACTGAATGCAGTGAGACTCTTCCAGAAGTGACTGCAGGTAGAATCCTTTACATTGTGACAGTCAACAAAACATAATTACTCGATCATTGTGACAGCAGAATAGCCGATATCTGGAGCTTTGTATCAGCTCTGACTCCTACACAGATATGTTATAGCATTAATCTGTGCAGAACTTTGGGTGCAGTTAATAGTCAGCACAAAGCATTCACAGCCTCGTAATAGTTTATCATGTAGAGTATTCATACTGTCAGCTCTTCTGTGATAGTCTTAGCTCCTGGCTTACCTGCCGTCCTCTCCAGCCGCACCTATCCTCTGCTATCACACCTTACAGTGACACTACATTATATATAGGAGATAAGAGTTGTGGATAATTCCTCCTCTGATCCTCCACATAGACAGGCAGCCTGAGCTCACTGTAATGTGGAGGTTTGGAGGAGGAACAATCCCCGGCTATGTACATTGCCATCTCAGCTTACCTGTTGGGATGTCACCGAGGTCTGACACCTGCCGCGTCTCTCAATCCTTTTACAGGAAAGTGAAAGAGCGGGAGATTCAGATTATAGAAGCCGCACCTACAAGATTGTCACGTACATTCCCATGACGCAGTGACTGCTCGCTCGGCTGGGGCGTTCCCCGCCGTGTGGACATTTCACTTTTGTTCCCTGGTGACTAGTCGCTCCTTGGGTTTGACGCTCCGTTGGGTGTGATAATGTAAATAGGTTTCAGGCCACCCGCCTTTGAATTCCGTGTATCTCTTCCAGGTATGATGCACATCTTTGCTATATGTCTGATGACAGATGAGCAGGCACAGACTGACCGGAGCGCAGCCATAAGGGAGAGAGGAGCTCACTGTACAGCGCGGCTCTAGGGGCCGACTGGCCGTGTGAAAATTTACAGTATCTCAGTTCACATTCATCTGTGACCTCGGATAACCCCAGCATCACCCGGCTGCCCCATTGCCACCTTCAGAGCATGCACAGTTCACATGATGACGGGCAATGAAGGTCTAACTATCCTGCACAATGCACAGGACCGGAAATGATGTGACTGCACATCATTCCTGGATGAGACGCGCAAAATTTAAAGGCAGTTGGTGGGAAACCTATTTACATCATCACACCCAACGGGGCGTCAAAACCAAGAAGCGACTAGACACCAGAGAACAAAAGTAAACATCCACACATCTAGGAACGCCCCAGGACGGGTGAAAACTGAGTTAAGATTGTTTATTAAACTTTTATAATGCACATTTAGGTCAGACAGTGATGGTTATGCATGTAGTAGGAAGCTGCAGAGACAAGTAGTGATAGGTTTGGGGGCATAAATAACATGACAGGTTCCATTTTAGCATTAATCCTCGAGTGTAGACTATTACTAAGGGCAAAGCCAGACTGGCGTCATACTCACACAAGTGCAATACCAGACAATCCTTGGAGCAACATTAGTCAATCTGGCAGCTCAGACGTGCAAGATTTTCCTCGGCTCTATACGGGGAGCACACTGTGATTCTCTGCGAGTCTCGGATCACTAAAACCTATACAAGTCTTTGGGTGACAGAGTAAAATATTGCACTGCATTGACACAAATGGAAGTGCAGTGCGATATATGCCGAGGCCAGCAATGGAGGAGATAGGGAGATTAATCGCTCCCTCTCCTCTGAAGCTGTGATCTGATCACAGGATCGGACCACGGCATACTGTAATGACACTTGGCTCATGCTAACAACAGAGCAGGACCTGAGGGTTATTAGCATAACACATCCCATGTTCTTGCATCAGATGCCTTACGCTATTGTGGTTTTACTCTAAAGAAGCAAACCATGCCATACTCACAATCCTAGGTCCACCGGCGAGCCTCAACAGTGCTCCAGGTTTTAGTGTGGCTTTACCCTAAAGAAGCAAACCACGCTTAACTCACCATCCCCAGGTACACCGGCGAGTCTCAACGTTGCTCCTGGTGTCTAGTGTGGCTTTTCCAGAAAAAAGCAAACCATGCTGTACTCACCATTCCCGAGGCCACTGGCGAGCCTCAACGCTGCTCCTGGTGTCTAGTGTGGCTTTACCCTAAAGAAGCAAACCATGCCATACTCACCATCCCTGGGTCCACTGGTGAGCCTTGACGCCGCTCCTGGTGTCTAGTGTGGCTTTACCCTAAAGAAGCAAACGATGCCATACTCACCATCCCTGGGTCCACTGGTGAGCCTCAACGCTGCTCCTGGTGTCTAGTGTGGCTTTACCCTAAAGAAGCAAACCATGCCATACTCACCATCACTGGGTCCACTGGTGAGCCTCAACGCTGCTCCTGGTGTCTAGTGTGGCTTTACCCTAAAGAAGCAAACCATGCCATACTCACCATCCCTGGGTCCACTGGTGAGCCTTGACGCCGCTCCTGGTGTCTAGTGTGGCTTTACCCTAAAGAAGCAAACCATGCCATACTCACCATCCCTGGGTCCACTGGTGAGCCTTGACGCCGCTCCTGGTGTCTAGTGTGGCTTTACCCTAAAGAAGCAAACCATGCCATACTCGTCTGGAGGAAGAAGGAGCTGTCGGCGGCGCAGAGGAAACCGGACCCCGCGAGCAATGGAGGGTTGCGGTACCAGCACCAATAGCAGTGGTCGGAGAGAAGAGAGCAGTGTTCTGCACCGACGATAGCGGACATACATGGCAACCGGTAGGTCGCCCCTTTGTTTACCCGCTCCGAACCAGATGACGAGGCTGAGCGACATCGGCGGCACGAGGCTTGGTATGCGAACGAACTGGAGACTCGCCAAGCCCGCGTCATGGCCCGCAATCAGCCCCCACTGCCCCTAGAGCAATGTAAGCGGGGGCGGGGGTCACTACATTCAACCTCAGCACCGGGTACGGGTTTGCCAAAGAGGGCCTCTACCAGGAAGTTCATGTTGGACGGAGAAATGTTGAAGAACACCTACCGCAGGGCCACCCGGACCGGGACCTGTACCGTGGGGACGTGATAACCTATGAGCGCCACGCAGGTCCCCGCGGGTGGTTCACAATCCGGGTCAGTAAAGTTGAAAAGTGAAAAGTTCAGTGACCCGGTATTGCATAGCCAAAAATGCAAACAGTTCTTTTAAGTGCCTTTTCTTGCAGTGACTTGTTGATGTTTTCTTGCAGTACATGGACATAAATGTATGCAGATGTTTTCACTTTTCTTAAACTCTGATGAACATTAATCAGAGACGTGTTACCTGGTCCCTGTTGGACCAATAAGGACTAGATTATAGAAAATGTTATTGCAATGTTACAAGAATTGAGCCTCCCACAAGGGAAGAATATGAGTAAACGTAAAAGTTTTATTCTTTATACACGTTTGAAAGTTACCCGGTTAACCTGTTAATAAAAATGTCAATTCTCGCCCGGTTTGGTTTTAACACCCGAGGACGGGTGTGTGGCGCCCCTGCGGCTAGGCGCCACAGAGTGGTATTGCACTTTATTATAAAATGTGAAATCCTTTGTAAGTTGCTATTTCAGGGTTAAACTTGTGGAGTCTGAAAGTGCACACACCTAGGAATAGACCACTAGAATAGGGGGGACCAGTACTTTAGTAGGTCCCAAAAGGGGGTGTAGCCTAGGGTAGATGCAGAAGAGAGTGACAGTTGACAGTTAGTTAGTGCTGGGAAGGCAGTCAGGGCCTGACAACACTGCCAACAGGAGGGAGCCCCATCTTCAAGTGCCGGGCCCAGGACAGAAGGCAACAGGCCAGGACTGGTAGGAGCCGGCTGGTCACGATGAGGGAGCACCGGCGACACGGGAAGCCGAGGCGGCCATGAGTTTAGCCCTGACCGCAAAACCGACGAGCTGCAGGCCCACAGAAACCGGGTTGCTGACAGCACCACAGAGGCACCTAACCCCTCAGGACCAAAAGACAGTTATACACTAGAGGTGGAGGACTGAATCCCAGTGGCGGGGGGGAAAATTGTGCGTTCCTGCTGTTCTAGTCTGCACTGGTACAGGTCCAGTTGAGCCTACTAGATACAGACTGCAGGACTGGCGGAGAGAGCTCTGCAAGGGTGGGAAAGACTGAGAAGGAAGGAAGGAGACCCTGAAAGACAAAGGCAGCGAACATCTAGAGACTCCATAAGGGGGACGCTGAGCTGGCAACATCCACCCTGTAAACCAAACTGTACCATGTCTTGTTTATGCCATCAGCCGGTAACGAGTAAAGTGGAGTTAAACTTGAACTGGTTTCCGTTATTCTTCCCACCGCAGTCTGGAGGGGTCAGCATCACAAGCAGCTCAGAAGAGGGGTAAGAACTACAGCACCATCTCCATTGCTGTCCTTCCTCACCATCTTCCTTCATTGCTGCCCTGAGGTAAAACTCCACCTGTGGGGAGCTGTACCACACTTTGCTGCCCCCACCATCACCTCAGCGGCCGGCTGGCAGCGCCGGTACCTTATCACCGGAAACTACAGGTGGCGTCACGATCCCCTGTAAATATGCCTTTATCCCACATCATCAAAATCTACCCCAGTTGATCACCAGGGCACGGCACCGGGATCCCGTCCATCTGTGACTCCCTACACAGCAGATCCGGTGACCGAGTTCCCCTTCTGCCCCTGGATGTTTCAGAGGCAGTAAGAGAGGCCCTGGAAGAGCTCCAGATTACTGCACAAAACGTGAGCA